>CM076582.1:1612840419-1613075896 GCA_034641835.2 Pinus albicaulis
GAGACTCAAAATTTAACCTTGGAAAAACTTCCAAGAATGATGTTAAATTGATACAAAACTTGTTCCTTAATTGGTCACATAATGATACAATTATAGAGGATTAAATGACTACAAAACTTCAAAGTACTATGGTTTGGACTTCAAACTTATACAACAAACCCCTTACTTCCTCTATTTTGTGTCTATTTCTTTGGTGATATTTTCTTGGTTATGGAATTTGTTTCCCCTTATTGGTTAAATGGTCATAATAAGGAAGTATTGATTGGTTGGGGATTACACAGTTACCCCCATGCTATCATATGTATGCCCTCAATTAGAATAAGAATCCGCACCTTGCAAATTGAGTTAACATCACAAGTGAATGTGTGATTGCTATTATTTTTCATCATACTTGTCCCCTTTTTTGGAATAGTCATCATCTTTGGAGGATTTGTTGATTCAATTTTTTTGATAGGGACATCATATCCAGTTCATTTCAATTTTTTCTTGACATGCAAGAAAAGTTACATGTAGGAGTTGGATTGATATGCAAGCAAGGTGATAAGAATTTATGTTGTGGTTGGGTGAGGATTATACCACCTATATTTAGTTTGTTCTATGGGTTATCTTATCATGATGAGGTGATTTTACATAACACATATTTTTTCCATTTGGTCTATTGTTATGTTTGGCAAGAGCAAAGTTAAAATTTGATTATTCACTCTTCTTCAACTTCTAAGCTTTCTTGTTTTTCTCCTACTAGTTTTTTGAGTTTGTAGCAGCAGTTTGATAGCTTGAGAGTTTAACAAGACCTTCAGTAGTCACTGTCACCTATGACCCTGCCAACCACTTGGGGCAAATTTGTCTTGTTTTCTAGTAGAAATATCCAATGGCATGTCTGAGATGTTTTATTGCTGAGAATTCCAAATTTTCTCTTTGCTTATGAAATTTGTTTTTAGGGCTTCTAATTAGCCAGACATAATCTTGTATTACCTTTCTAATTTTCTTCTCTTCCCTTTTCTCTGTTAAATTCGACCTTCCTTAGAGGATTACATCTTTCTTCCTAGTGATCCCAGTGGATTGGAAAATATTTGGAGAATCAAAGATACTTGTGACACTGTTTTTAATTAAGTCCACCTCCTAAGATCAGAAATTTTTGCCTTTATAAATATGTGAGGCATTACAACAAACAATTGACCTTACAAAATTTATGTAGATCTTGTTTCACCAAATTGATCTCCTCCTTCTATCCTATCTCGGTAATTAGAGGTGCTAAACACTATATATATGCCCAAGCCCCAAACATAGATGATATTAGGTTAGTCAGATATCCCCATTTCCCCCTTCTATTGGTAGGAAACTACATTCACGAGGCCACAAAATGTATCTGCTTTTACCGTAGAGTTGTGCCCATATCAAGCAACCAAATGTCCATCACATGCCAATGTAAATAATTATAGACTTATGCCAATGTTTTTACAGGTTACTAAGGTGTTTGGATCAGATTTATGCTACTGTAAATGAGATTCTTCAAATTTGATTGTAAAAACAATGAGGAGAGTATGAGGAAAGAGAGAAAACCCTTAGGCCTAGAGGCCTAGTATGATGGCTAGTTGATCTTCCAATGGACAAGGACTCTTTCAAACACCTGCAACGCAATTATTAGCCTTAAAGTGAAACATATCAGCCCTATAGTGACTTTTTTCTTCATTTCAACAAAAAATTGTGTAATAAACAATGAGAAATTAATGGCACAATTGCAATATGATTAAAACACACCAAGAGACTCAAAATTTAACCTTGGAAACACTTCCAAGAATGATGTTAAATTGATACAAAACTTGTTCCTTAATTGGCCACATAATGATACAACTATAGAGGATTAAATCACTACAGAAATTCAAATTGCTATGGTTTGGGCTTCAAACTTATAAAACAAACCCCTTATTTCCTCTATTTTGTGTCTATTTCTTTGGTGATGTTTTCTTGGTTATGGAAGTTTTCTCCCCTTATTGGTTAAATGGTCATAATAAGGAAGTTCTAATTGGTTGGGGATTACATAGTTGCACCCCTACTATCATATGTATGCCCTCAATGAGAATAAGAACCCACACCTTGCAAATTGAGTTAACATCACAAGTGAATGTGTGATTGCTATTATTTTTTCTCATACTTGTCCTGTTTTTTGGAATAGTCGTCATCTTTGGAGGATTTTTTGATTCAATGTTTTTGATAGGGACATCATATCCAGTTCACTTCAAGATTTTCTTGAGATGCAATAAAAGTTACATGCAGGATTTGGTTGATGTTCAAGCAAGGTGATAAGAGCTTATGTTGTGGTTGTATGAGGATTATACCACCTATATTTAGTTTGTTCTAGGTGTTATCTTATCATGATGAGGTGATTTTACATAACACATATTTTTTCCACTTGTTCTATTGTTATGTTTCGCAAGAGAAAAGTTACAATTTGATTATTCACTCTTCTTCAACTTCTAAGCTTTCTTGTTTTTCTCCTACTAGTTTTTTGAGTTTGTAGCAGTATTTGGATAGCTTGAGCAGTTAACAAGATCTTCAGTAGTAAATGTGACCTATGCCCCTGCCAACTAATTGGGGCAGATTTGTCTTGTTTCCTACTAGAAATATCCAGTGGCATCTCTAAGATGTTTTGTTGTCGAGAATTACATACTTTCTCTTTGGTTATGAAATTTGTTTTTAGGGCTTCTAATTAGTAAGACATAATATTGTATTACCTTTCTAATTTTCTTCTCTTCCCTTGTCTCCATTCAATTGGACCTTACTTTGAGGATTACATATTTCTTCCCAGTGGATTGGAAAATATTTGGAGAATAAAAGATACTTGTGACACTGGTTTTAATTAATTCCACCTCCTAAGATCAGAAATGTTTGCCTTTCTACATATGTCAGGAATTACAACAGACAATTGAATTTACAAGATTTATGTAGATCTTGTTTCACCAAATTGATCTCCTCCTTCTAGCCTATCTCGGTAATTGGAGGTGCTAAACACTGTATATATTCCAAAGCCCAAAACATATATGATATTATGCTAGTTAGATATCCGCATTGCCCCCTTCTATGGGTATGCAACTACATTCACGACACCACAAAAATGTATCTTCTTTTAGTGCAGAGTTGTACCCATATCAAGCAACCAAATGTTCATCACATGCCAATGTATAGACTTATAGACTTATACCAATGTATTTTAGAGCTCCCTAAGGTGTTTGGATAAGATTTATGCTACTGTAAATGAGACGCTTCAGATCTGATTGTAAAAACAACGAGGAGAGTATGAGAAAAGAGAGCAAACCCTTAGGCCTAGAGGCCTAGTTTAATGGCTAGTTGATCTTCCAATGGACGAGGACTCTATCAAACACCTGCAACACAATTATTAGCCTTCAAGTGAAACAGATCAGCCCTCTAGTGACTTTATTCTTCATTCAAGCCAAAAATTATGTAATAAACAAGGAGAAATTAATGGCACGAATCACGAAATGTGATATGATTACAACACACGAGACTTAAAATTTAACCTTGGAAAAACTTCCAGAGAATGATGTTAAATTGATACAAAGCGTGTTCTTTAATTTTTCACCAACAATGATGATTATAGAGGTTAAGTCCTCTGAGAACTTCAAAGTACTATGTTTTGGACTTCAAAATTATACAACAAAACCCCTTACTTCCTCCATTTTGTCTATTTCTTTGGTAATATTTTCTTGGTTATGGAAGTTGTGTCCCCTTATTGGTTAAATGGTCATAATAAGGAAGTCTTGATTGGTTGGGGATTACATAGTTTCACCCTTGCTATCATATGTATGCCCTCAATGAGAATAAGAACCCACACCTTGCAAATTGAGTTAACATCACAAGTGAATGTATGATTGCTAGTATTTTTCGTCATACTTGTCCCCTTGTTTGGAATAGTCATCGTCTTTGGAGGATTTGTTGATTCAATGTTTTTGATAAGGACATCTTATCCAGTTCACTTCAATATTTTCTTAATATGCAAGCAAATTTACATGCAGGAGTTGGATTGATATGCGACCAAGGTGATAAGAGCTTATGTTGTGGTTGGGTGAGGATTATACCACCTATATTTAGTTTTTTCTAGGGGTTATCTTATCATGATGACGTGATTTTACATAACACATATTTTTTCCATTTGGTCTATTGTTATGTTTGGCAAGAGCGAAGTTACAATTTTATTATTCACTTTTCTTCAACTTCTAAGATTTCTTGTTTTTCTCCTTCTAGTTTTCTGAGTTTATAGCAATAGTTTGATAGATTGAGAGGTTAACAAGATCTTCACTAGTCACTGTGACCTATGCCCCTACCAACTACTTGGGGTATATTTGTCTCGTTTCCTACTAGAAATATCTATTGGCATCTCTGAGATGTTTTATTGTCGAGAATTATAGATTTTCTCTTTGATTATGAAATTTGTTTTTGGGCTTCTAATTAGCAAGAAATAATCTTGTATTACATATCCAGTGGCATCTCTAAGATGTTTTATTGTCGAGAATTACATATTTTCTCTTTGGTTATGAAATTTGTTTTTAGGGCTTCTAATTAGCAAGACATAATATTGTATTACCTTTCTAATTTTCTTCTCTTCCCTTGTCTCCATTCAATTGGACCTTACTTTGAGGATTACATATTTCTTCCCAATGGATTGGAAAATATTTGGAGAATAAAAGATACTTGTGACACTGGTTTTAATTAATTCCACCTCCTAAGATTAGAAATGTTTGCCTTTCTACATATGTCAGGAATTACAACAGACAATTGAATTTACAAGATTTATGTAGATCTTGTTTCACCAAATTGATCTCCTCCTTCTAGCCTATCTCGGTAATTGGAGGTGATAAACACTATATATATTCCAAAGCCCAAAACATATGTGATATTAGGCTAGTTAGATATCCGCATTGCCCCCTTCTATTGGTATGCAACTACATTCACGACACCAAAAAAATGTATCTTCTTTTAGTGCAGAGTTGTACCCATATCAAGCAACCAAATGTTCATCACATGCCAATGTATAGACTTATAGACTTATACCAATGTATTTTAGAGCTCCCTAAGGTGTTTGGATAAGATTTATGCTACTGTAAATGAGATGCTTCAGATCTGATTGTAAAAACAGTGAGGAGAGTATGAGGAAAGGGAGAAAACCCTTAGGCCTAGAGGCCTAGTTTTATGGCTAGTTGATCTTCCAATGGATGAGGACTCTATCAAACACCTGCAACACAATTATTATCCTTCAATTGGAATAGATCAGCCCTCTAGTGACTTTGTTCTTCATTTTAGCAAAAAATTATGTAATAAACAAGGAGAAATTAATGGCACAATTGCAATATGATTAAAACACACCAAGAGACTCAAAATTTAACCTTGGAAAAACTTCCAATAATGATGTTAAATTTATACAAAAATTGTTCCTTAATTGGTCACATAATGATACAATTATAGAGGATTAAATCACTACAGAACTTCAAAGTACTATGGTTTGGACTTCAAACTTATACAACAAACCCCTTACTTCCTCTATTTTGTGTCTATTTCTTTGGTGATCTTTTCTTGGTTATGGAAGTTGTGTCCCCTTATTGGTTAAACGGTCATAATAAGGAAGTCCTGATTGGTTGGGGATTACACAGTTGCACCCCTACTATCATATGTATGCCCTCAATAAGAATAAGAACCCACACCTTGAAAATTGAGTTAACATCACAAGTGAATGTATGATTGCTAGCATTTTTCGTCATACTTGTCCCCTTTTTTGGAATAATAATCATCTTTGGAGGATTTTTTGATTCAATGTTTTTGATAGAGACATCATATCCAATTCACTTCAATATTTGCTTGGGATGCAAGAAAAGTTACATGCAAGAGTTGGATTGATATGCAAGCAAGGTGATAAGAGCTCATGTTGTGGTTGGGTGAGGATTATACCACCTATATTTAGTTTGTTCTAGGGGTTATCTTATCATGATGAGGTGAGTTTACATAACACATAATTTTTCCATTTGGTCTATTGTTATGTTTGGCAAGAGCAAAGTTACAATTTAATTATTCACTCTTCTTCAACTTCTAAGATTTCTTGTTTTTCTCCTACTAGCTTTTTGAGTTTGTAGCAACAATTTGATAGCTTGAGAGGTTAACAAGATCTTGAGTAGTCACTTTGACCTATGCCCCTGCCAACTACTTGGGGCAGATTTGTCTTGTTTCCTGCTAGAACTATCCAATGGCATCTCTAGGATGCTTTATCGTCGAGAATTCCAGATTTTCTCTTTTCTTATGAAATTTTTTTTTAGGGCTTCTAATTAGAAAGACATAATATTGTATTACCTTTCTAATTTTCTTCTCTTCCCTTTTCTCCATTCAATTGGACCTTCCTTAGAGGATTACATCTTGCTTCCCAGTGTTCCAAATGGATTGGAAAATATTCAGAGAATAAAAGATACTTGTGACACTGGTTTTAATTAAGTCCACCTCCTAAGATCAAAAATGTTTTCCTTTCTACACATGTGAGCGTTGTAATGAACCAATTGACCTTGCGATTTTGTGTGATCTTATAAATTGATCTCTTCTCACTTTGCTTTATCTATAGATAAATTGGAATTCATTTGTTGCTGATGTTTCTAAAGAAATATAGACAGTAAATTATTAGCCTTCTGCACTATAGCATTTGCAAGTAAACAAGAAGTTTTAAGTACATCATGATGAGGTTTAATATGAGCAATTAGATGTACATCTTGCCAATGTGTGAACTATGATTTATGTAATATTTTGAAATACTTGTGTTTAAGACAGGTTGTGCTATAATGAGATATAGTTGTTATAAAAAATGATAGGAAGGAAACACGTTCAGGCCTAGTTTGAATGATCCTTGATACTTAATGGAGACTCTATCATTCCTATAATACATAATACAATTTATAATCTTCAGTCCAAAGCAGGTCAGCCCTCCCATTGACTTTTTTCTTTATTTTGTGATCAAATTGTCATAATAACAGAACAAGTGCGGCACAATTGCAATATGATTAAAACACACCAAGAGACTCAAAATTTAACCTTGGAAAAACTTCCAATAATGATGTTAAATTTATACAAAAATTGTTCCTTAATTGGTCACATAATGATACAATTATAGAGGATTAAATCACTACAGAACTTCAAAGTACTATGGTTTGGACTTCAAACTTATACAACAAACCCCTTACTTCCTCTATTTTGTGTCTATTTCTTTGGTGATCTTTTCTTGGTTATGGAAGTTGTGTCCCCTTATTGGTTAAACGGTCATAATAAGGAAGTCCTGATTGGTTGGGGATTACACAGTTGCACCCCTACTATCATATGTATGCCCTCAATAAGAATAAGAACCCACCTTACAATTGGTTAATACTGGTGAATGTCACAGTTGCTGTATTGCAGTGTACGTAGTTTTTGAGATGGTCAGCAGTCTTTGGAAGTTTTTTTTTGATTCAATGTTTTTGGGTTTGTGTCGTTTACTCAACCTTTGCTTGAGATGCAGGCAAAGTTACTTGCAGGAGTTGGATTGATATGCAAGCAAGGTGATAAGAGCTTATGTTGTGGTTGGGTGAGGATTATACCACCTATATTTAGTTTTTTCTAGGGGTTATCTTATCATGATGAGGTGATTTTACATAACACATATTTTTTCCATTTGGTCTATTGTTATGTTTGGCAAGAGCAAAGTTCCAATTTGATTATTTTCTCTTCTTCAACTTCTAAGCTTTCCTGTTTTTCTCCTACTAGTTTTCTGAGTTTGTAGCAGTATTTTGATATCTTGAAAGGTTAACAAGATCTTGAGTAGTCACTGTGACCTATGCCCCTGCCAACTAATTGGGGCAGATTTGTCTTGTTTCCTACTAGAAATATCTAGTGGCATCTCTGAGATTTTTTATTGTCGATAATTCCAGATTTTCTCTTTGCTTATGAAATTTGTTTTTAGGCCTTCTAATTAGCAAGACATAATCTTGTATTACCTTTCTAATTTTCTTCTCTTCCCTTTTCTCCATTCAATTGGACCTTCCTTAGAGGATTAAATCTTTCTTCCCAGTGTTCCCAGTGGATTGGAAAATATTTGGAGAATCAAAGATACTTGTGACACTGGTTTTAATTAAGTCCACCTCCTAAGATCAGAATGTTTGCATTTCTACATATGTGAGGCATTGCAATAGAAAATTGACCTTACAAGATTTATGTAGATCTTGTTTCACCAAATTGATCTCCTCCTTCTAGCCTCTCTCGGTAATTGGAGGTGCTAAACACTATATATATGCCCTAGCCCCAAACATAGATGATATTAGGCTAGTGATATATCTTCATTGCCCCTTCTATTGGTATGCAACTACATTCACAAGGCCACAAAAATGTATTTGATTTTAGTGCAGAGTTGTTCCCATATCAAGCAACCAAATTTCCATCACTGGATTTTTCTCTCTGGCCTCAAATTTTAGGAGGGGTTCAGCTGATCACCACCACATTGCTCCTCCCATGATGTCTTGGCTAAATCTTCAGCATCGGGCATTCTATACAGGACATTATTGTTGGTATTTGCATTAATACCTTGGTGATGGAGATGAGGATGGCTTTGCTCCCTCCTCTACATCTTACCTATATATCTGTTATGGAGTATTAATTTCTACAATTTAAATTTTTCCTTCTAGATTCACCTTTTCTTTCAGTATCACTTGTATTTCTTTATCTTTTAGCTTTCAAGAATCAAGAGTAGTCTGGGCACTTCCACAGTATTTATATGTCTCATTGTATTTTCTAGTCGCATTGGCTTACTGTTTACTGTATCTTATCTTCCCCCCTACAAATGTTTTTAACAAAAGAATTATGGTTCAAGTTTGATATGATGCTGATTGTGTTCTTAGTCACTACATTTTTTTTTTTTGGAGAGCAGTGTGGGGTGGATTAAAAAAATTAAATTCATTGAATCTCATGCAGTAGTGAATTTAACAGCAAATTAAATCAGCCAAGCAGGTTTTTATATAAAATTTGTGAAAAAATCATCAAGATTAATTTTTATTTGTTTTAAAAAAATATAATAATATATTTATATATTTATGTGTGTGTGTGCATTTATGTATGTATATATGAGCATGTTTTTGAATAATATATGATGGTTAACATGTTTTAGTCTTGAGACATTTTTGGATCAAAGTTGAAGTTATAAAAAATATTTGTGTCTTTTGTTTGAATATATGGAGTTTATCAAAATCTACTTAATTCATTTTCCAAATGTAATGGGAAATGCTATCATATTTTTTGTCCCTAGTCCCTCATCTAACACTTCCTTGGCCCTCACACAACTTGAGAAGTATGATATATGAAGGTTGAATAGTCTCTTTTAAAACGAACACATTTTTGCAAATGATTATTCCTCCTTTCTTCCTTGAGAGACCTTCCTTAAATATATTCATGGAGGATGCTAGAGGATGGTTATATATCTCTTGAAATTAAGGAACTTGAATCTGATAAGTTCAAAATCTCCTAGTGCAAGAGAACCGATTCATTTAGTGTTGATTTCCTCAACTCATTCAATGTTGGTCTATGCAATGGGTCGTTAGTGAGATTCAAGGGTGGAAAATAGACTTGTAACAACACCCCCTAATGTGTGAGGTAAGAAGAGGAACCAATGGTCGAAACACATTCTAATAAACATAAGTTATCAGGAATTCCAAGGAAAGAGCTAAAGATCAAGGAACTAGTGAATACTTGCAATTGATTGTCAAAAAATAGATAGGCATACCGATGCTTAGAAGAGAAACAAAGCATGGCTGCCAACATAATACAATGTGAATCCATGTAATAATATGCAATACCATGGCCATGAAAAAAGTACATAGTGGGTCCATGTCATGAAAATGATCATAGCCATGACCAGATGAAATGTGGATATGTCATAATATACATCAAGAAGATAACTAATACCAATGGGAAGATGTAGTAATCATAATATAGTGATATACTCCATCACAAATTAGGAGGGGTAGCATGAGTGATGTGCCTCCAAAGCCCAAGGTATTTTTTCCAACCCCGATGGTATGATTCTACATTATGTGAATGGATACAATATTGGCATACAACAATGTATCAAGTATCAACACTTGGTGTTATTATTGCCTCTCGAAAATGGGAACTAAACATTTGTTGATCCACACTTAGAAGCTGAGAAAGCTCAACTTGAGATCCTAAATATTGGGGATAAAAAACATGAATGGAATCCCCATCAAAATCTGCACCAAGTGGCCACCATAATAGAGGGTTAATAATCATTGTAGAGCCCAGATTTACATATGATTATAATCCATGTAATGAATGTTTGTGGACACTGGGAGGACCATTAATCAAAACAAAATCCTTATCATGAAAATCTATTTAAGCTAATCTCTAGGAAATGTTTTCCTCCCTTGAAACATTTTAATTCCAACAAGAGATTTCCGAGGATAAAGTTTTCCTCCCTTGAACTAAAGTGTCAGAACTAAAGTTTCATAATTTTGACCAAGGGAGGAAAAATTACAGATGCAACAGTTACACATTCCAATACCAGCCATCTGCCACAACTATCATAAAGACCAATCATCATTCTCTTAACTGCTACAGTGTTTAAACTCTGCAAGGTCAATTCATACAATGCTTCTAAGAACAAGTGTACATAGACCAATTCAACTCGATCACTAGGACCAATCCACATACCAAATCCGGTCTAAAACATTATAAAAAGCATATAATATAAGTGATAGGAGAATATGACTTGGTTACTACATTGATGCACCTTAGGTGTTATCAATATGCCACATGGATAAGTGAAATATTGCATATTAATTTATTACCAATTAAAAGCCTAATGACCACTGGGGAAAAATAATACTTCACCTTGTGTATCTATAGATATTTGCTACTGATTGCAAATCCAAAGGCCCAAGGTCTTTGTTCCAACCCCGATGGTATGATCTACATCATGTGAATGGATAAAAGATTGGCATACAACAATGTATCAATTATCAACACTTAGTGCTATTCTTGCCTCTCCAAAATGGGAACTAAACATTTGTTGATAAAAACACACCTAGAAGTTGAGAAATCTCAGCTTGAGATCATAAATATTGGGGATAAAAAACATGAATGGAATCCCCATCAAAATTTGCACCAAGTGTCCACCATATTAGAGGGTTAATAATAATTGTAGAGCCCAGATGTACATATGATTATAATCCATGTAATGAATGTTTGTGTACACTTGGAGGACCATTAATCAAAACAAAATCCTTATCATGCAAATCTATTTAAGCTAATATCTAGGAAAAGTTTTCATCCCTTGAAACATTTCAAGCCCTAAGAAGGCAAGTTGTTGAACCACTTTCTTAGAATATCTTGAATTTCCACTATGATTTCCTAGCTCATTCATAAATATATTTCTTTGAGAATCACAACGAGAAAGAACCAAATCATCCAAACATGCACTAAAAGCATCTAAGGATAAAAATTCAATCAGAAAAAGTTCAATTGAATTCAAGCACTTCACTGTAAATTTAGAAATTATTTCAGTTTTCATTTTGTGTTTTCAAGTTAGATATTGTTTTCAAGTTTTCACATTTCTAATTTTATTACAATGTGGCAGACTGATCGTTGCAGTAGAGGAACAACCCCGAGACAGGATGACCGCAGAAAGGGGCTAGCCGAAGAACATGTAAAGTGCCATCATTGCTCTATATTCAGGTATTTTAATTATTTACATAATTGAAATAATGTTAATTTTGTTCAAATATGCAGACGCCTGGCCATGGTGCGCCTGATGATTCCCTCAATGAGGAAAAGTTTTCTTCTTCCCCATGTCCATTGTTGGTGCTGCAAAAAAGGCGTGAAAAGAAAAGTTGGACCTTGAGCGTTTGGTAGATGTTACGCCTCAAACGCCTGAATTAGAAATGAGGATAACACAACTTATGACCCAACTAGAAAAATATAAGGTAATAATAAAAAATAAAAAGGATATTTTTTTGTTCTGCATGAGATCAATTGTGATAGTTTGATTTTTAATTTTTACATCAACTAAAATAACAAAGAAATTCTTTTGTATGTAGCGTTATTTGACACCTACTACCCCCGGTGTTGGTGGTAGTGGGACAAAAAGGTAAGAGATTTCCGAGCGACCTTCTCGTACACTTTCTACGCCTTTAGGTGGCAGCCAAGAAACACACCCTGTCCAAGAAGACACCCAGCCACTAAACGTGTTGGCAGTGATGAGGTTGGTATGGCCAACTATATTATTGTGTTTCCTGGAGCTACATGTTTCCCCTCCACGGGGACCATTGATGGCACGTTTTTGGTGAACAATGAAGGTGTTCCTATAAGGCACGTACAACTCCCAGGTAATTTTTAATATTTTAACTATTTCCTGTATGCTATCTAAAACATATTTTATCATGATTTTTATTTTTAAATTAGTGATAATATATTTTTTCTATGTAGGAAACAATGATTTCTACAGGTTTTTGGAGAGCAAGGCGTTGATAATTTTCGGCCCAACCATGCGCACAAGGTGGCATTCCTATAATTCCAACCTAAAAAAATAACTTCTAGATTATCTAGAAGCCATTTTTGGGGTGGGGACATTTGATAGAACGGCGGTGGCTTGGGTAGTTGGCAAATATCTAAGATATACTAGGGACACATATAGGACGCAATTTCAAATTAAATCTAGATACGAGCATCCTCTCATAGTTCCAGAGAGGGATTGGAGAGCACTCATTGATGATGGAAAAGAGAAAAGGGCAAGAAATAAGGAAAAATGCTAGCTGGACCCGCAAGGTAAATTACAACTTTAATTCAATAGCTTCAATTTTCTCTATGTCTAAAATAAAAATGTGCTACGTCATATCTGACTTCAAGATTTTTATGATAGGTTTCCTGACACCTCAAAGGCAACCAAAGCTAGGATTGAAAAAAAAGGCCATCACAATCTAGGCCAGGGCAGCTACTTGAAATTAGCAATAGGAATTGTAAGTAGCTAAACATCTTATAATTAATTGTATCGCCTTCCAACATTTTTGTAATCCCATCAAATAACATTAAAAATACACAATCATATGTAATGTAGGGTGATGACTTTGAAACGGAAACCACAGAGGAAGACAGAGAGATCGCTTTTCGTTCCTCGGTAGTTGAACATCGTAGAAGCTTAGGACAGGTCCCAAGATCTAGAATGCCTAATAAGGTAAAACTTTAACCTTTCAATATGTTTGTTTTCGTTCATAAATTTAATGTCTAACAACTTGTTTAAATTAGGGGAGAAACACTTTCAACGAGCCAAATAACCTAGTTGTCGATCAGTGCGTTGAGAGTGAAATATTTCCAAAAGTACACGGTCCTCACGTGAAACCTAATCGTTGTAGTGGGGACCAGGATAGCAATGCTACTATCAGTGAGGGCCATGATGGTAATTAATTTCCACTTATATTTTTTTCTAATTATACCTTGATGGTTGTGTCCTTATAATTTTTTTTGTTTAAATGATAGAGAATGTTGTACTTGAGCATCCTACCACCAGAGAGGAACACAGGGAAATGGTTGCAACAGTGAAAACTAGTGCACTAGGTAAATAATCTCATTGCAATTATTTTTTATTAATATTACTGAACTAGTTCAATGATATTTAAAAACTGACAATTAAAATTTAATATTATCTTTTTTTGTAGGCGATGCCCCGTCACTACATGAGACCAGACATCGTGAGTACGCAACTAGGTCAGCTCTGCGGGAAAGGCACGAAACATGAGTAGAGCACAATGATGTTGATGATGTAGTTAGGAGCTTTAGAAGTAGGAATAAGAAAAATAAAATTTGATAATGTAAAATATTGTATTATTATGAGACAAATGTTACCATACTTGGAACGTTTTTTGCGTTATATTAAAAACTCATTTATCATACTATTTTTATGTCAAGCACTTTCAATTTTTTCTTGCGTACTTTTTGTTGCATTTGTTTTTTATTAGTTATTGAATATTTTTTTTTCTACTCATGAAAGTAAAAAATAAAATATAGATTGGGTATTGAGGAATTGAGAGTGATGTGAGGGATGGGGGGAGTGGCCATAAGAGCTTCCACCTTCACGTGGTTGGCCCTGTTTAGTAAAGAATAATTTATTGGAGTGATTTAATCTTGGAGAAAACCTCCCTCGATCCAATGTAGCAACAAAAAAGTCACTGTTGACTTAGTTGCTACCCTTTCAGATTGTGGGAGGCTTGTTCCAAGTTCAGGAAACTCCAATAAATTGTTCTTGAAATGAAGAGGAGCTTATTTAGGTATGTTTCGACATTCTCAACATATGTTCTAACATTATCATAAGAGTGCATCTTAGAGTAAAAAATACTACATCAATTACTTGTATTTATTGTATAGATAATTATGGATTTTGAATGACTTGGCAGCGCAGGTACAAATCCTCTTGCATCATGAGCAATACAACTTGCCAACCAGGGTCATGTCCAAGATGTTTTTGCTTGTCTGCTTGACCAGGCTCATAGTGTCACATTTTGTAAGTTCCTTTACAGTTCATAATTAAATATGAAGCGTGTTCATGATTATTATCTAGTTTTTTGTGTGTGTTTTTTCATCTATTTGATTGTAAGTTTGAACATGCTTTTAAAGATTGAAAATTTTTTTTTATACTATTTTTATACTTGTTCTAGTTATGGTGATATAACCACCATTGTATTGTATCCATGTTATCGCATTCCCTTGGGTTGTAGTTAGGTTCAAAGGAACTCCAACCAGTTCCAATTCCCTCACATTCCTCTTGGCCAACAACATAAATTTAATATATGTGGGTTCCCTAGCCCAATGACCCCTTTTGTAGTAGAATGAGTGCCCATGTTCTGGTAATTGTATATCTACTATATTAGCCTAGGAGTGGACCTAGAGTATTTGAGCCACAATTGCTCCCTACCACCATTTTCTGGAAGTCTATTATGTTAGGTCATAGGCTATCCTAGTTGGGCATGATGTCAAGGTGTTGCCATGGTGTAATCATGCTTGGGCATGATGTCAAGTATTAGTCTAAATTTAACATTAAACATGGTGTATTTTTTAATGGACATAAATCTTTGGTGGATACCCTAGATTCTTCTTGAATGAGAGGAATTACAACCCAAAAAATTAATCCCGATCTCTTCTTCTTGATATGATGAATGAGAGAGGTTCCCAAGAATTCTTCAAGTGTAGAATGATTCAAGAGAGATTCTCAAGGTGACTAATTGTAGCTTGTTTTGAATATGAATTTAGATTCCACTACAATGTTTCAAGATATTAGCTTCAAATTTCCTTCTTCTCAAATCAACAGGTCTGGCGCCTATTTATTTAGATATTTGAAGCCCTCTTAGAGATGTCATACTCTGTAGGACTTCTTCTTCCATTTGTTAACTTCTGAAGTAGATCCAGCTCAACCTTGAACCTTTGAATAGGGCTTAACGTAGTCACTAGAGACAAGGGCTAAAATTCACATCTAGTGGCTCAACTCTATTACCATCACTAACTTATTGCCAATTGACCACCAAACTAGTGGACTTATCCAACTTTGGTGTTTGTGTTAACCAACTGAAATTAGTTGTGCACTTTTCCTTTAAAATTTTGCAAAATATAGTTGAGTCATGGAGTCTTTTACACTGTAATGGTAGCATAAGAATAATTGGTATAATTTGTGTGATTATCATATATAGTTGGTCTTTATATGAGATATTTCCATCACTTGAGTGTGTAACCATGCGCTTCCTTATGTTGACAGCACAAGTGGAGCTACATCAATATAGTAGTATGTTGTGATCTATTTTCTTACACCTTGTCAACCATCAATCTAAGAAAGCTTGCAACACAGGTTCTCTATTATCCACTTGGAGATATCCTTTTCTTGCTCAGAAATGTTGATGAAGTATATGATACATAGGAATAATCTATTTTCTACAATAGTAAGGAGGAATGGTGCAATGGATAGATTAGATAAATTTGAATAAGAAGAGTATGTGCAACTTGCAGTGACTTATTTTGTTTTGCAGATCTTTTTTAGGAAAGATTGTAGTTGGTTTTCTCTAGTGCAAATGCATGTCTCCACTTATATCTTGTTGTGCTATTTTGATGCATCCTTCCTTTGGAGTATCCTACAATTTACAAGGTAATAACTTATTGTGGTGTTTGAAATTCTTTAGGCTGATTCTTGGAGGCCGCCTAACTTCTTTAGTCCATTGACATTTCTATAGTGTATCCTTCCTTTTAGTTACCCATTAAATGCAGATGGTCATTTCCTCCCCACTAAAAGATATATTAACAAGGTATTTAGGGATGGAACCTATTAAATATCATTCCGAGCACTTGGGTAGTCAGGGATGGCATCTATTAAATATCATTCCCAGCATTTCCCCTTTTTAATGAGTGTTTCATGCAGCTGGAGGACAATCCCTGTTAAATTTCCATGCAATTCTGCAACTTCTTAGATGAAAAATCTGAAATTTTCTTTCACCAAGGCACATAATTTCTTAACACTTATAAGCAGCGGAATTAACACAGAGATGAAAACCCAATTACACCATTTCAACCAAATTATTTTTCTTGGGAAACCCAACCTAGAAAACCCAACTTGGAAAACCCTCTTCTTTGTTGTAGTATTTTATTTATATAGTTTGAGCAATAGAATATCTTACAAGGGAAACTGTCACCCCGAGAACAATCTTTTCCTCACGCTGTACTAGGTGGACTCACCCTGCAAAGACACAGACCCTAGCTCCAAATTTATTGCACTTACACAGTCCCTATTTCCTTGTGCACATGCATCCTATTTCCTAGTGCATAACACTTCCTATTCTTTAGGGCTTGACTCCTATTTAGTATTTCCTAGTGCAGAGTTTCCCTATTTCCTAGCGCAATTATGTCACAAGAAAGGCTCTCTTCAATGTTGCATATTGGCTCCTCCAATATACGTCGTGCGCACTCACAACAAAGATATTTCACACAACCTTATGCTCTCTCTCACAATATTGTGAGCTGTGTTTTGTCGCAATACTTGTGCACAAAACAAATATGAAACGTTGTGCCTTTGTCCTCCTTTTATTGATTTGATCCATGCTAAAATTTGCAAGTTACAAATTTAGAACATGAGTTGTGATTGACTTGTTAATTGATTCTAATTGGTACTCTAACTCATCCTTTCTTTAATCAAGTACTGAAGCTCCCAACTTGTCCGCTTCTAAATTTATAACTGCCATTCGAACCTGTAGTCAAGTTGAAGAAGGTCCACGTAACTCATCCCCCAACACTATGCATGAATTCACCATTTCCACGAACTCGTCCATGGTTAAAGGAAGACAAATCATTGTCTTTATGGCTAAAGCATGCACTAGAGAAGACCTTCTCTCGCTACACTTTTCAATACTCCCTCTTAGCGAGGAAGGTACTTCTGGAAGAACCTCTTCCACCTGGATCTGTCTCCAACACTACCATGTTATATGTTGTTGTAGCTGCTCCCTATGAACTAGAAGACTTCCCAAATTACTACTGTGGAATTTGATTTGAAGACATGTTCTTTCCAACCATGCTCTGTGAGTCTATCACCTCAGTCATAAGTGCCATGTACCCCGTGTATCTCGGTGGTTTCTTTTTTTTGTCTGAAGGTGGTACTGGGAGATCCAACAACCTTCTGATCCTCCCTAAACAACTCATATTCCCACTTGACTCAAACTCCCCCTATACTGGGAGTCACTAACTGTGTGTCTGCCTCCACTTGCCTTGGGCTCTACTCCTCATCATCTTGTTGGTTGGCCCAACTACTAACTAGTTGAGACTCAAACTGAGATACTGGTATAGGCTCCATCTTCAATAGCTTCTTCTTAGGTACTCCAAATTTCTCCTGCTCTAAGGACTCCCTCAGAGCTCTACTCTTCTCAACCGTCACTTCTCTACTCTGTGCACTTCTTGCCTTGCTGCTCAAGGTTGCACCTATCTCTACTTGAAACTTGTATAGATTCTTCTCCTTCACACCTATCTTCTTCACACATAAAACAAGATTCTGCTTCAGGCTTGGAACATAGAGAAAATCTCTGAGATGGAGAGGATTACCTAACTCCCTTTTAAAACTGTCAATACTAACACCTGTATTTGCATGCATACCATCATCTCCTAGCTCAATCTAAAATTTCATGTCCTTCTCGTTTAGGTAGCTGAAATACTTCTTGTTCTTGGTTATGTGGAAGGATGCTCATGAATCAATATACAATACACTATTGTCTGTTGAGCTTTCCATGCAAGCTATCAATGGGAAATCTTTCTCGAACTAGGTAGAAAATGCATCTACCTCCGCTGATGCACCTACATTATCCTTACTAGAATCGTTCCAATTAGGGCACTTGGTGGCATAATGTCCGAACTCATGGCAATGGAAGCACTTGATCTTGCTTAGATCCTCCTTCTTCTTCTCACCCTTCTGACTGAACTCAACCTCTCCTTGGCCCTTCTTGCCCTTGGCTTTGCTACCTTCACCTGCTAGGGAAAATTTCTCCTCATCTTCTACAAGAGCTTCTATACTAGCTCTCACCCTTCTCCAGATCTCTTCTTGAACACAATCACTCCATAACCTTTCCTAACTAGGAATATTCTCTCTGCCACTTACCGCATCTTAGAAACTATACCAAGACTTATGGAGTCCCAGTAGCGTGGGAATCACAAGGTCTCTATCTACTACAGTCATGCCCACACCACCTAGCTCATCTTGAACCTAAGTGAACTTTGAAATATATGTGATGATGGGCTCATATTTTCTCATCTTCTTACTTCTTAGCTTCTCTTTGACAGCAAGCTTCATGACATCACTGGAAGCCTGAAAAAAATTGAAGATGGCTTTAAATTTAAACATCTCATACATTGTCTTCTTCTCATTAAGATGAGGAATAATATGATCTCTGACCCCCTCTAGAATGATCCTTCTTGCCTTGGTGTCATTCTTAGTATGCTGGGCCAACTGTTGGAGATCTTGAGGTGGCACTATTGCCTACTTGATAAAATTTTCTACCCCATTATCATCCAACACTACTTTGATTTTCTTCTTCCATGCACGTAAATTTAAGGCTCCTTCTAAACTGTGATTTGACCTTAGCCCTAGGACCGACATATTTCTATCCAAGGAACTGCTCTACTCTGCTCTTCAAACTCTTGATCTATCCTTCCTGATTGATCTGTGCTCTAGCTAAATTATCAACTTGTGTTGGTATTTATACTTATATATGGTTTGATACCATGTTAAATTTCCAAGAAATTTTGTAATTTCTTTGGTGAAAAATCTGAAAAAAAATTCACCAAGACAAGTAATTTCTTAACACTTATAAGTAATGGAATTTAACACAGATAAAAACAAAGTCACACCAATTCAGCACAATTATTTTTCTTAAGAAACCCAACAGGGAAAACCCTCTTCTTTGCTGTATTATTTTATTGATAGAGTTTGAGCAATAGAATCTCTTATAAGGCAAACTATCACCCTGAAAACAACCTTTTCCTCATGTTGTCATAGTCGGACTGACCTTGCAAACACACAAACCCTTGCTCCTACTTTCTTGTGCTCAGATAGTCCCTATTTCCTTGTGCACGGGTTTCCTATTTCCTAGTGTAGAGGACTCCCTATTCTTTAGGGCTTGACTCCTATTTCCTAGTGTAGAATTGTCCTATTTCCTAGCACAATTCTGCCACGAGAAAATCTCTCTTCAATGTTGCGTATTGGCTCCTCCAAGATACGCACTCACAACAAAGATCTCTCACACAATTTTGTGCTCTCTCTCACAATATCATGACTTGTGTCTTGTCATAGTCCTTTGTGCACAAAACCACTATGAAAATTTGTGCTTTTGTCCTCCTTTATTGATTCGATCCATGTTAAAATTGGAAAGTTACAAATTTAGAACATGTGTTTTGATTGAATATTTAATTGAGTCTAACTGGTTCTCTAACTCATCCTTGCTTCAATCAAGGATTGAAGCTCCCAGCTCATCCTGTTCTAAATTTATAACTGCCTCTCGAACTTGTAGTCAAACTGAAGAAGTTCCATGTAACCGATCCTTCAATAGTACGCATGAATTCACCATCTCCACGAACTTTTACATGGGAAAAGGAAGAAAAATCATGGTCTTTTTGGCTAAGGCATGCACCAGAGAAGACCTTCTCTCGCTACACTTTTCAAAAATCCCATTGTCCATCTTGATTACATACGATGTCATTGGCTTCATGGTCTTAATATCATGCTTGACTAATTGTGGGTTTTGCTCCTAACACCTATCGATTAAGATAATTCATTGCATCCCTAGGGTTGACAGGATCACAACTATGCCATCTCCATGAGATCAAGTTTAACGATCACTTTTTTGAGGGAGGTTCTGTTGTTTGTTTTGGGACTCAAGAGGTTCTCTTGTGACTTTCTCTCATCGGTATGATTAGAGAGGCCTAGATTTATTGGTTCAAGAGTTGATTCTATCTATACAAGAGACCTTGGATGGCCTCTCTAGACTCAGTACCACTAAGAGCATTGCTTGTTTATTCTAGCCTATTTGGGTTCTTGGTGGTGTGAATCCTAGGTGGAATCCTTTTCCTTGGAGTTAGATAGCATAGATTCGTGAGGCAATGAAGTTTTCCCACATGGTTAGTAGGCACATCACCTCCGTGTTTCTAGAGCTTGATTTTCCTAGTTCAAAATATGGTCTCCTTAGGTTGACTTGAGTAAGCCAAATCTCCATTGTAAAATTCTTCTCATCAACCTCTATAAAGAAGAGAGGAATTGCCACCCTCTATAAAGAAAGTAAGCCTCTCTTGGTTCCATCCCTTTGCCTATTCCTGGTTTTCTGTGCTGTTACTTGTGTGTGGTTCAAAATTTCAACTAGTATCCCATAATAGAAATTCAGTGAACATTAGAGTAGGTGGGATCCCTTGAAACAAAGATGGTAAATGTGATGTAGTTATTTGTAATTCAATGGTGATGATTATGATTGTTTCTGATACTAGCTGAGAAACATTAGGCATGGAATGAGTGGGGCATGTTAGGTGATGGGATAAAAGTGTCCAATATATATATATATATATATATATATATATATATATACACACAAAACTAGGCCTTTAATTTGCTTAAGTCCCTTTTGATTATGCATTTGGTTCCCAATGTATGCCTAGTTTGGTCAAATGGTCTCATTACTATAAGTCTATACCAGTTCCAAATTATACTTTGAAGGGGCATGTTAAAAGTAACCTATGAGATTATATATGCTTTCATTGTCCTTGGGATTTGGAGATCATGATATGAATAACAGAGTTATGTTGTTGGTTATAGCTTGTTAGTTGTGTAGGGTTATGCTATTTGTTTGATCTTTCATACTAGAGAGTTAGGGAAATGCTGCTAGCATTGGTTAATTGTTCTTGAGATATAATAATATAGATAATTTAATCTTAATAAATGTCCACAAATAACTAGAAAAGTAGGTCAATGGGATTCAAAAGTATTTGAGTGGTGATAAGGGGTGGAACTGCAATTGTGACTCCTTAAAGTCAAGAGTAAAGAAAAAAGACACATAATAGGAACATTTTTTTTGTATGCTAAGTTGTTCTATTAGTATTGCTTAAAATTACATATCAAGAGAGTTAATGCAAGCCTCTAGTATGCCACTAGGGAAACCAAAATAATGGAAATGCAAAAGTCTCTTCACCATGAGAAGTTTAAAGTTGAGATTTATACAAAATATGATAGTGTGTTTCTGTTCAAAAATAAAATTGTCTAGCAGACTAATATGCCTAGTAGGCTAGTAGACTAATATGAAAAACTGTATAGTAACTATAAAAACTACAAAACCAAAAACCTATTATTAATCTATGAAGAAACTAAGGGATCCACCTCAATAAAGGTCTTCAATAGTTTTATTGGTGTTCCATGGTATAGATGATGGGGCAAGTCATGGTTCAATGCATTCCATTCTACTAGCCATATCTGTGATCTGGAGCTACATCTCATCTAGCATGAGCATAATTTCATCCTTGGAATTGCTATGATCCAGGAACACGATGGCTAATAGCGTCTTCATTTGCCAAGAGAGGTTTATAGTATGCAGAGACTGGTTCGGTATTCCTTTGGCATGCACTATGTCTGGACTCTGGAATCCATGTAGCAATCTTTGAGGCAGTTTCAGAATATGAAAGACATTCTCTCTTTTCAGCCACTTCTCATTTGACCTCTTGAAGATTTTTGAATACCCATAGGAATTTGAGCTGGAAACTGCCTAGCTGAAGACTCTGCCTAAAATATGGCATGAAAACCTCCATTGGATCCATGAATGTCGACTCCTCTTTTGCTCCTACCTTACTGCTTCATCATATCTAAAGTAGGAAGTAGGAACTAAAATAGGGAATGGTTCATGTAGAGGAAGGAGGGATGACAGGATTCACCTAAAAGGAAAAAGGAAACCAATCATGGAAACGCAAGTGTAGAACCCATTCAAACATCTCCTATAGTGCTGTGGTAAACCATTTGAGGGGAAGGAGATGTAGTGAAAGCTGGAGACCAGAACAAATATATTTCCACAAGAAAGTGTGCAGAAAGGAAACAACATACCTGCCAAGCAAAAGGGCAGAGGGGGGGATACTTTGAATTCAGATAATCCTCTCTGTCTAAGGGAAGTGAATAGGAGGAGGATACCACCATTAGAGCAGTGGAAAGGAGGAGATACAACAAAATCATTATACCGATTGAAACATTATTGCCTCATCCTCCTTGCATGAAGGGGAAGTCCCTGTAGTTAATGATGGACATGACCAGATTGACTGCAAAGTGTAGAATGTATATTCAAGTTAGGAAGGGACGATGTGGCACGTCCTTTCCTTTCATTCCCTATTGGGACATATGTCTCACTTGCCTCCTTGTCATGTCTTGTGTCACCCCATTCTAAGAGACACATAATGGCAACATTAAAAGTAAAAGAAAATGACCTATTCTTCAATACAATGTGAGAGTGGCCTACTTCATAATCAAAATAAAGTAGAAATAAAAACAATATAGGAAGGAGTAGATGTAGCCCTGGGATCTACAAAGGGTGAAGATACCATTGTAACATGGGAAAACTTCAAATCTGGTATCTACCATTAAGATGAGGCCTATGCGTTTCCAGAGAATATCCTCATTAATAGCAGAGTTGTGCTTGTGGTTTTGAGGGATTAATAGGTAGGGTCCTGCTATTGACATACTTAACGTAGAGTGAGATATGCAATCAGTGCTATGATTGGTTTCTTGGTGGCCATATCAACATAAAATTAATTACCCACCTTACTGAGAGTGTCGGGATCCGTTGTTTTCTCGGTTAAGTAGGCGAGGGATAGGGTTCATATGCTATAAATGATTAACCAGTGCAGGTATATCTGAGAGAGTTTAAGCCGTCTTATCCTTGCAACATTGGTGGCTAAGTCATTGACCACCCTGATCCTTTAATTACTTTTAGAATGGGCTTCTTCTATTTTCTTCTTTGAGCCAAGCTTTGGTTGGGTTCAAGATTGAAATTGTCTTTGAAGGAGCTTTAAGCTACAACAGGTGTAATGCCAGCATGCAATGGTGAGGTTGGGACTTACAATTTCTATAGTTGGGTGGAGTTCTAGGGTATGACATCAATAAATACAAAGTTGTTTGTTATTTCTTTATTGGGCTCTTTTCTGATGCAAAATTAGTTTGGCTTTTTGGCATGTTGATTTCAATAGGACTGAAAATTAGATGAGTAATGTGTAGAAGCCCTGGATTTTTAGGCCAAGCTTGGTTGACCTTAAACAATATTTAAATGATTATATTCTATATTGTGATTTATTTCGTCCTTCATGGTGTTTGTTTTCTTTGGTTGTGTGTGTAACAATATCTTGCTTGTATTTTGGATTTATTTTAATGATCGTGTCCAGTACTCTTTAGTTCAATTATTAAGTTTGGTAAGATAGTAGGTTATAAAATATGTCTATGCACTTATATTGTTTGTTTTCCTTTCTACCTTAACCTACCAAAATTGGGAAATCAGGATTTAAATGGTTTCATGGATTAAATCTATAACAGTGTGTTACTAGAGAAACACTTAACTTTATTCCAGATGGACGTTTTGTTGCGTTGTAACTTGTAACTTATTTGATTTATTCTGCAGAAGTATCCATAGTTTGTTTGGCACATGCTTCTGTATCATGCAACAAATTCTATTTTTAATGTACAACCCCACTGCGATGCAGAGCTTATTTCGTACAAGTTTTAATGATAGCATGGCTTGTTTTACAGATAACATTTTGTGTATAGAATTCTACCATGTCTTTGGTTTGTGTGATTTAGATATAGCACAAAGTAAAAGCCCATTTAAAATCATTTTCATCTTGCAGAGTTATAAATGCATTGACCCCTAATATGTGATAACATTCTGTTGTCTATATTTTTAAAATTTGATAATTATGGTGCTGCAATGGCCTCACAACTTGCAATATCGGTTTATTTCCTTTTCTTTGATATAATACCCTTTATAGCCACATGTATTTACTATTATGGTGGTTATATTTTGTGTGTGTATTGCAGATTTCTACAGTTGCTCGAATTCGTAACGCCCTTGCATATGCGACACATACATTTTTTTAGAATCATGGGCTTAATTATATCCATACACATATTATTACAACAAGTGATTGCGAGGGTGCTGGGGAGATGTTTCAAGTTACAACATTATTTAGTGAGGAAAATAGGTTAGAGCGTGAATTGAAGGAAAACCCCCCCACCTTCTGCAGCTGATTTAGAAGCTACTAAGTTCCTTGTTAAAGAGAAAGGTGACAAGGTGTTAGATGTGAAGGCCAACCAAGTTGATAAATCAGAAATTGTTGTTGTATTATCTAAGCTTCAGAAGTCTAAAGATCAGCTCTTAAAAATGGAAGAAAGGTCTAGATTGAAACCTGGAATTCCACAAAAGATGGGAAGATCGAATTTTCCCAGGACTTCTTTGCCTGCCAAGAATTCTTGACTGTCTCTAGTCAGCTCCAGGTTGAGACCTATGTTTGTGCAGTTAGTAGTGTGTACACATTTGGTCCAACTTTTTGTGCTGAAAATTCTCATACATCGAGGAATCTTGCAGAGTTTTGGATGGTTGAGCCTGAAATTGCCTTTGCAGATTTACAGGTAGAACTTGTTTCGAAATCCCCCCTTATTGTATACATTTATTTTTTGTTAGAGATTTTCTAACTTATCAATCCATTTTCAATGGAACTTTCATTTGCTTTCTACAAGACTGGTGGAAACTGACAAATTTCAATTTCCTGGTTTGACTATATGATCAGCTGTACTTTAATTTGCAGGGTGACATGAATTGTGCAGAAGACTATGTGAAGTTCTTGTGTCAATGGTTGCTTGATAACTGCCTTGATGACATGGAATTCATGTCAAATATGTTTGATAAGTCTACTATATATCGACTTCGTTCTGTGGCGAATACCTCATTTGCACGTATTACCTACACAGAATCAATTCAACTTCTATAGAAGGTTATTAATTTTTTGTAGCTTGAGTGTATGCATAGATGCTTACAGTTTTGAGTTTTTGGGATTTCTAAGTTTTCAGACACAAGAATGGCTTGAGAATTGTGGCATGTGGTTGAAAACAAATAGGTTACAGATAAGAAGTTTGACAATGAGGTGGAGTGGGGAATTGATTTAGCATTAGAGCATGAGATGTGTGTGTGTAAGACAAAAATACCACCTTGACATTATGTTAAATCAAAATGCCGAATATTTACATTTTTAAGTTGTTTAATCCAGTTATTTGGGAAGGTGAAAAGATGGGAAATTGTGTTGATTTTTTACTGTCTAAATTGATGCAGATATTTAACAGAGGAGATATTTAAAAAGCCAGTAATTGTGTACAACTATCCAAAAGACATCAAGGCATTTTACATGCGGGTCAATGATGACGGAAAGACTATTTCTGCCATGGATGTACTTGTGCCTAAGGTACGCTTCTTTCTTCTTGTCGTTCATTATAACATGAATTGGTTTTGCTAGTTTATTTCTGGATATAAACTATGTATGAGCTGAATTGGTTTCTCCAAGGAGCACATTGAAGCTGGTTAATGATAATAAGACTAAGCATATGGTTGCAGCTTTATCCTCATTATTTGGACATAACTTAAGCTAGTGTATTCTTCACAGGTTGGGGAATTGATTGGTGGGAGTCAAAGAGAGGAGCGATATGAATTCATTGTAAATAGGTAAAAGCACTATGCCTCTTTAATTATTTCTTAAGTATGCATTTGAAATTACAGTGTTTTCTCTTTGATCTACTATTTGTCACCAATAATTAGAAACAGAAAATGGGTCTCCAGAAATAGAAACAGTTGGGTCAGATATTGCCAGAAATTTGGAATGGATATGTGTAGGAAATAGCAGGAATGACAGAAATAGGAAAGGAAATTTAAATAAAAAATAAAATACATAAAAAATATTACTTATTGACAAATTGAAATTTCAGTAATAGATGGTAATATGTCGATTGTTCATATCAAGTTTCAAATATATCCAACAATGGCATCAAGATCCAGATTCAGTAAGGCTGCTCCTCTCTTATGTTGCTATTCTCATGCATTCGTCAATGAAAAACCAAACTTCTTCCTGCAATGTTTTTTAATTTTGTGTTGGCTGTTAACAGTTAGTATTTTTGGGTTCTCTAGTGACTGGAGAGTTATTAATTAGTCAGCGTAGCTGAGAGTGAGGTTTAAGTATTTTTTTCTCCAGTTTTCTGAAGGTGAAGAGTAAGTATTAATACTGAACAAAATCCCACCATAGGAATATGCCACTGTGGTAATAGCTTTTAATTATATCCAATAGATAACAGCAACAACATAGAGAGATCCCACAAGGCATGGCATAGATAGTGACAGTGATGATAGTACAGAAGTCAGGGAGGATGCTATCACATCAACCCAAGGAATTGCACTCCAAAAGAAGCATCTTTTTTGGCCATGCTTTTTTTGAAGGTAATAATTCATAAACCACCTTTGTTTTACAATTTTTACCCATGCAGGACTTATTTAAATAATTTTTTTTTTAAATAATTTTTTGTTATAGTCGGTATTCCAATAGCTAGGATTTTTAAAAAATAATTTTTTTCCCGTCGTTATAGCGACACTTAGTTTTTTTTTTTTTAATTCTTTGTCGTCGCTATAGCAACACTCATTTTTTTTTTCAATTTCCTGCCATCAAAAGAGCAACGTTTTCTACCATCAAAAGAGTGACGTTTCTTGCTGTCGGAAGAGCGATTTGTTGACCAAAATTTCCTGTCGTCGGAAGAGCGATGTTTGGCTATTTTTTTTAAATTTCTTTTCGATGGAAGCACGTCAGTAATGCGACGTTTCCACCCGTCGCTAGAGGGACACTTTTTCTAACGTCGGTAGAGCGACGCTTTTGGATAACATCAGAAGAGAGACAGCCATCTGGAAATGTTAGAAAATGTATCGCTCTTCTGACACTTTATTGAAGTGTCGGAATTGCGACTCTAAGGCTAACCACGTTTTTCCCCACCTCAAAGTGTTGCTCTTGGGACGCCTATGTGTTGCAAGAGAGACATTTTTTCCATCGGAAATTGGGCCAAATGTGCTAGTGTGTAGACCTAAAATCAGAGTTTCATATTCTGCAATATTGTTGGTGCACTGAAAATTAAGTTTATAGGAATTCCCTTTACAATGATTATTAAATGGATTATATAACTAGACTCCTACTCCAAAGCCTTATTTACTACAGGTTCCATCAAAGTTCATATTCCATAAGAGTTATAAAGGAGGATCTAATTGTTTGATTAGAGCTAGTTTTCAGGTGTATCACTGCTATTTCCAAAGTGTGCTTCAATTCCCGTATCATTGAATAATATGAACGAATCCAAATCACTGTGAACAAAATATAGAGGGTAATTATGAGGTTTTTCTTGACTGCTTACCATATATTTCATGATATTTTCCCTATACAATCTTCTCTATTGACCAAAGACAAGTATTGTAGCATATGTCATGTCTAGTTGAAGGGTTCCTTTTAACTTTGCTCCCCAAGAACGTGATAAAAGCATGACATATTTAGGAGGAATATCTACTACGAAAATATCCATAACTAGGATTTTGGATGGGATTTGAGTCAAAGTTACACACAGGTCCTTGATGAGACCTAAACACTTTACTTTACTTGAATCGAATGAGTATAGATCTTTGTAAGGCCTAGTGATTTCAAGACCTAAATTTTCCATTACAGCTTTGGGAATTAAGTTGTGTGAAGCAACTGAATCCAACATAGTATTATGTAGGATTTTATCATGTATGTTTAAGCTAACATAGAAAGGAGGGACTTCTCCTTCTTGTAACTTCCCATCTACTTTTGGACCAAACAAAAATTCAGGTTGATCATAATTAAGGTTGAGAGTGTCTGTAGTTTCCGCTATCTTTAGTACTTCCATTACTTGAGTTTTGTATGTTTGTTTTCTCATTAGCTTTGTCAAAGGGATGGGAATTTTGACTTTGGCTAGCTTTTTTTCAAGATTAACTGATGACTGAATCTTTACAATATTGGGAATGTTGGGTACATCGACAATTTCTTTAGATTTAAATAGGGTTTTCTCACTGGTGGTTGGAACATCAGTTTGAGTTGGTTTAGAAACAAACTCACCTGTCTTTTTAGTCGAAACCTCTGAAAGTTTCTTTCCAGGAGTTTCACTAGATTTATTAGAAGACTTTTCTACTGTTTTCTTAGGGTCTGAATTAGAGGTAATTTTGGGAGGATGATCAGTGTTCTTCTTAGCAGTATTGTCAGAATTTTTTCTGCTCCTAAGATTATATTGTTTATGAACCTCCATAATAGCGTTTTCAAATCCTTGTTTATATTCTTCAGATTCTTCTGACTCAAGCTCTGTTTGGGCTAATGAAAATAGCTGATTTTCTTCTTCTGTGAGAAAAATAGTGTCATTATCATGTAAACCCAACAAATTTATTTGGTTGTCTTCTTCCTCTTGAGGGATTTCTCCATTTTCATCAGCATAACTGTTCTAAAAAGGGGGTCTAATTTTTTTGTCAGGTCCCATTTGTAATGTTCCAAAATGTTCACATAGCAATTTGGAACATTAGATTTTTGTACTTTCACCTAGGAGAGGAATAAATGGGTAAGGAGGCCCATGAACAATAAAATTATGAATACATTCCACCTTATTAAGGAAGGAGATCACCTTAGGGGCTAGTTTTACACTTCCAAGTGTGAACAAGGACAAACTATATGGGGACATAGTCAAGTTTGACTAAGTCAACATGAATTTTTAAGGAGGAAGGAAACACTCTAGCAAACTAGCTCAATGTGAACAAGGATCGGCCTATACACACATATGAGAACCGGATTGAAGATCCCCTGGTGTGACTAGAGGCATTGCAGGTGGATTGGTTCCAGTTGACCAAGTCAATAGTGTTGTCACAAATAGGAGGGAAGCTAGCTAGGGCAGCACCGTTTTGAATGAGGAAGCTTCATGAAGAAGTCACCTCAACATTATGTGGGGTTCGGGGTGAGGAGGCTCACCAAAGATAAAAAGGAAGGCTTAGAATCACAGGAGATTCATTCATGTATTTAGATATTTTTGTCTAGAGACCAATTTCATACTTCAGCTGTTTAGCCGGAGTTGCTGCACTGCTTAGTGCAAGGAATTCCTGTGCAGGAATTCCTTCCTCTCTTGAGATCAGCTTGCTTAAGGGATTAAAGGGGAGTGATCTGAGCTTCATTTCAGTATTTGGCTTGAAAAAATTCCTTCATATTCAGCCACAACACATTCTATTTCAGAAAACTGCGTCCTTGATGCAGGGGCAGCAGCAGCAGTGTTGCACCCTTTGATTTTGTGCTCATCTTGTAAGAGGAGGTGCTTATTTCCCTCTGGGAGTTTGTTAGAGAGGAATTTGGCCATATTTCTGTATTATTCAACTATTTCATGTCATATTCATCCATGCATAATACATATATGTATTAACTACGTTATTTCTGCACTGTTGCCTATTATTCATGCATTTTGCCGAAAACCTTTGCCGGGTGTCTTGTTTTACTATATAAGCTTGTAAATCTCCATTTCTCTATTGTTTGATCAATATAAGTTGCATATAATTCTTATTTTATCATTTTCTATAGAAATCCTTATGGGAATTACACTCTCACTGTATTCAGAAATTTTTGTATAGTAAAGTCATGGGAAATTAGTGTTTTCTAGCCTAGTCGGGAAAGGAGGAGTTGTTTAATATAGCTATAAGCATTAGTTTGAGCTAAAATTCGGATAATAGGTCCCTAAATACCTAATATATCATATCCAGCTGTTTCCCCTGCTTACTGTTACAATCATTTCTAAAAATAACCTTTTTAGGGCATAAAATCCCCTTTTTCCCCACTTTCTGGATCATGAAACGCAATACCAGTTGCTGTTGTAGCTAAAAATGATGTATATGTATTTTTAATGCATATTTTAAGCTTATTCATCATAAAAATACCGTTATATAGCTTATTCATTGCAGAGTTTCACATTTGGAACATTACAGTGGTATCAAAGCAAGATCTTTGGCTCATCCTATGGGCTTCAAGCCAAAGTGTTGTACAGCAAGGGAAAAATGATGGAGAGGATGAGATTTCTCTCATCCATTTTCAGATCTAAGAATAAAGAATAAGAGAAATGCACTGAAACTCCAAGAGGGTTTCAAGGAGGAAAGAGTTGCAGTGAGACCTCTAGAAGGTTTCAAGAAGCAGAAGCAGATGCATGCACTTCATGTTATTGTAGAGGAATTGAAGAGAAAGGAGACCACTTAGAGCATGAAATTATGAGTGGATATTTGGCAGAATACAAGTGCCAACCTAGGGCTTTCAAAGAGGCCCTAGATTTTCCTCAGTTTATTCAACTGAGAGAAGAAAGAGGACCTTGTAGCAAAGAAGAGATTAAAGGCAATAGATTCCTCTTGTCTAGATTTGATGGGTCAACTACAGCAAGAGATTGGGCAAGGAATCTTGAGGCATTCTTCCTACTTCATCCAGTGGTAGAGAGGGAGGCAGCAGAAGTTGCAGCGCTGCACCTGGAGGGTGAAGCCAATGCTTGGTGGTGCAGTCACTTAAGCCACACAAGAGTGACCTATTTTTATAAATTCACTCAAGATTTGATCAGAACCTTTGATGAAGAAAGATAAGAGAAGAGTAGGCCCACACCACCATGGGAGGAGGCAAGTACCAACGTTGTCATAGCCTTAAGAGAGCAGCCTTCTACACCAGCAATTGGAGCAGCCATTACATGGAAGGAAGGAGTCCTTGTAGCACTACAAGAGGTTCCCACATCTCATCAAGGTATGGGAAGATTTCCACTTTTACTTATTACAGAAAATCCTTCTAAAAGTTGTGGAAATATGTATTCATATGGCCCAGGATCAAGCATTGTTGCTGGGATAGAGCAGCAATATTGCACTGTGCTGTACAGACTTGAATGGTTCAAGAAACAATGAACCTTCATTCTCTTGGACCCTTTTTGAGTTGCACTCAACCCTTGAGGTTGAAGTGTGATCTTTTGGAGGGAGTCATGAACCTTGAGATGGAGTATGAGGCAACAACTATGTCATTGGAGGGACTATCAGCACTATCAAACAATAGTAGGGAAGAGGCTTCACCTTTTTCACCTTTGGATCTTGATGGATTCAAGATGGCCATGGACATGAGATCTTCTCTAAAAGATCTCAAAGGAAATTCATTACAGCATTTCATGGTATGCATAAGAGAGGAATTGATTGTGGAGGATGATAGCCCACATGGGGAGAATGCCAAGGTGAAGAATGACAAAAGGCATCCACATGGTGTTGAGTGGATGTGGGAGAAGAGCAAGAGGCTGGTGAGTCACTTGCAAATTTATGACATAGGGCAGCAAGAAGCCAAACTATGTTGGCTGCTCTTGAGAGAGTTTGGCCACCATGAGACATATCCTTTTTCCGAGGGTATGTGGGAGAAGAAACCTTGGCAGGACACTTACATCATATGGCAAGGAGTGTGGGGGCATTATGATGATGAGATATTTTCACCACATGGGTTTTATTATGGAGGTATAATGAGGCAGCAAAGGCATTTGTTGCTTTGGAGGATTGAGAGAGAGCAAGGGCAGAGTTGCTCTCACATTTTTCATGATGTTGCAATCGGAGGAGATGGCAACATTATGGGAGGAGTCTTTGACATAGAACATGTCAGAGAATGTATTCAGGAGTTGGCAGGAGCCTATTTGCATAGGCCAGTAGCACTGCCACTTTGGGGCATGAGCTTGTTGATGGAGTGTTCCTAGGATCACTTCATATTTGATGCACTTGGTGGGCATAGAGGAGGTGAGATTAGTAGAGTGGTGGATGGACTCATTGGTTATTGTGGTATGATCTCCTTGAATTGGACTTCCAAGCATGAGAAGGAGGATTTTCATGTAGCATGTGGTTCATTCCTCTTCATATGGGTATATCATGCCACTATGGAGGATCCATCTATGGATATTGTCACCATCTTGTCTTCATTACATGGTAAGAATTTTATTATTGCATTTATTGATTATACCACACAATATTTTTCTCTTACCATTTCTTTGCAATGCATTGCTCTTCAAAGGAGCAAGTTTCTCTTTAGGCTCCATGGTCTATTTTTGGTCAAATATTATGATGGAGACAACCATCCAATGTATGATCCATGGCAATTATATGGTTGCTTCTTGTGTGCTCAGTTGACATACTCAGCCATCTACTATTTACTAGTGGGTGTGATGACTTATACAACAAGCCATTTGTCGGGAGACAAATTTCCATGCTATTTTCTGAAGCTACAGTGGGGAAGACTGCGCTATGACCACTTGGGAGACTGTTGGTACTCTCCAGCACTACATAGAACCTTCAGTTTTTCTATCATTATGATGCTGATCATGATCCTATGTGCTGATGTTATTCTTGCCTATATGAGGAGCATGATTGGAGGAGGAACAAATGGAGTGGGTGTGTTCTTGGGGGAGGAGGATCCCCACACTTTCTGCATTATATGCTCTAAGGGGAGCATGGGAAGAGACATGGCCTCTACAGCAAAATATTTGTCTCTTTATGATGAGGACCATGATATGGATGGCATGCCATATGGTGATGGTTTCTTATCCATCATGGATGAGATGGTTTGGGCCAGCTTGATGTACAGCGCTGGGAGAGGGACCTTTGGAGGTATAGCTTCCTTCTTTCCATTTGAGGTCAACATGATGGCAGCCCAAGATCATAAAATCCTTTACACTTGTCTTAAATGGATAGGAAAGCAGCATGGGGTAGACTGCTATGTCTACCATGATCAAAATTTCAGCCCACCTACTTTGCCGGAGCTTTAGGTAGAGGATGATTTGCATGAGTTACCATTTTGGAGGGTGGCTCATTTTTCTTGGTTGATAGCTTGGGGAGGAGAAATTAAAATGGGGATGATGAGTCCTAATCTACATCAGCCCTCATGCTTCAAGAGGATCTTCAAACAACCCATTTTTTCTTCCATGGATGATCTACTGTCACCTAATGTCAGCTATTTAGATAGCTTACACACTTGGCAGAGGCAACTTGGAGATATATTTATGATGCAACACCTTGATCTTTGGAGGATTTCATATTATGAGGTTGTTGTAGGGGAGAAGAGGGTGTTCTTCAGTCCTATTCCTGCAGTTTCTTGAGGACAAGAAACATTTGGGAGGGGAGGACTGTAATGTTCCAAAGTTTTCACATAGCAATTTGGAACATTAGATTTTGCTACTTTCACCTAGGAGAGGAATAAATGGGTAAGAAGGCCCATGAAAAATAAAAATATGAATAAATTCCACCTTAGTAAGGAATGATATCACCTTAGGGGTTGGTTTTACACTTCCAAGTGTGAACAAGGACAAATTAGATGGGGACATAGTCAAGTTTAACTAAGTCAACATGCATTCTTAAGGAGGAAGGAAACACTCAAGTAAACTAGCTCAATGTGAACAAGGATAAGCCTAGACACACATATGAGAACCAGATTGAAGATCCCTTGGTGTGAACATAGGCATTGCAGGTGGATTGGTTCTAGTTTACCAAGTCAACAACGCTGTCACAAAGAGGAGGGAAGCTAGCTAGGGCAGCGCAGTTTTGAAGGAGGAAGCTTCATGAAGAAGTCACCTCAACATTATGTGGGGTCTGGGTTGAGGAGGCTCACCAAATATAAAAGGAAGCCATAGCATCAAAGGATATTCATTCATGTATTCAGATATTTTGGTTTAGAGACCAATTGCATACTTCAGTTGTTTAGCCAGAGTTGCTGCACTGCTTAGTGCAAGGAATTCCTGTGCAGGAATTCCATCCTCTCTTGAGATCAACTTGCTTAAGGGATAAAAGGGGAGTGATCTGAGCTTAATTTCATTATTTTTCTTGAGGCCATTCCTTCAAATTCAGCCACAGTACATTCTACTTCAAAAAACTGCGTCCTTGATGCAGGGGCAGCAACAGCAGTGTTGCACCCTTTGATTTTGTGCTCATCTTGTAAGAGGAGGTGCTTATTTCCCTCCTGGAGTTTGTTAGAGAGGAATTTGGCCATATATATGTATTATTCAGCTATTTCATGTCATATTCAGCCATTTTTAATACAGATATGCAGTAACTACGTTATTTCTGTAGTGTTGCCTATTATTCATGCATTTTGTCGGAAACCTTTGCCGGGTGTCTTGTTTTACTGTATAAGCTTGTAAATATCCATTTATCTATTGTTTGATCAATATAAATTTACTATCAGTATTATTTTATCATTTTCTGTAGAAACCCTCATGGGAATTATGCTCTCACTAAATTTAGAAATTTCTGTTTAGTAAAGTCATGGGAAATTAGTGTTTTCTAGCCTAGTCGGGAAAGGAGGAGATGTTTAATATATATAGAAGCATTATTTTGAGCTAAAATTATGAGAATAGGTCCCTCATGACCTAGTATATCATATCCATTTGTTTCCCTGCTTACTTTTACGCTCATTTCTAAAAATAACCTTTTTAGGGCATAAAATCCCCCTTTTCCCCACTTTCCGGATCATGAAACGCAGTACCAATTTATGTTGTAGCTAAAAATGATTTCTATGTATTTATCATGCATATTTTAAGCTTATTAATCATAACATGACCATTATATAGCTTATTCATTGCAGAGTTTCAGATTTGGAACTTTACACCATTTGTTTAATCTGTGGTTGATTTCTCTTATTGTTTTGATTACGATTTTGGGGAGGGTTTTGATTTTCTGTAGGGATGTTTCTATCAACCACCATTCATTACATAGACCTCACTAAAGAATCTATCTTGGCATCAGTGTTAGAGGTTGATGCTTCTTATTTTATGGTAACTCCTCAACCCTCGTTCTAGCTCTTTTGGCCAACACATTGGCCTCTACACTGAATGATATGCTGTGAATTTCCTCTAAGGTGATAGGGTTCCTCTCTCTTAACTGCTAAGCTATGTCTGGTTCAAAACCATCTGGAAACTTAATCAGCACTAGTCCTTCGGATGGTTTTATGTGAGCAGGAATAGCATTATAAATAGAGTTGAATCTAGCACAATAATCTTGCACACTCTCTCCATTATCTCTTTTGATACTTTCATATTCTGATATAATTTGGAGGTGGTTATTTTTAACTTTCCATCTATCTAGAAACTGACGTTGTAGGACTGCTAGTGAATTAATGGAAGCAACTGGTAAAGCTCTAAACCATTTCCTAACCTCACCTCCAAGGGTTTGAACAAATAACCTCATCATAACATCATCAATATCGATCTCTTGCAGATACGAGAAATCATTCATTTTTTATAAATTCTATTGAGCAGTAATGGGTTTGGTGTTATCGAATTGGGGTATTTTGGATTGATAATCTTGGGGCATAGCCCCTAGATTTTGAGGAAGAACTAAGGGAGCATAACGTGTATCCATGATTGGAGGCGGAGGCTTGACAATAAAAATTTGTGGATTAATAGGTGGTGGATTAATAGATGGTGGAGGAGGTGTAAAAGGATGAACTATATGTGAAGGAGAGGATGGATGAAGTGATGGATATGAAGGTTTTTGAGTTTTTATGAAAGGATAAGTAACAGAATTTTCAAGAGAGACTGGACTCACATATATTTATTGAATTGTTTGGGATGAAATGGATGAAGCAACAATATTTTATGTAGACAATTCTACTGATTGTTGGAGATAGGAATTTGTAACTGATGAAGTGAATTCTGATACTAGACCTTCAAGGATCTCAAAATCCTGGACAATTTCTTGATTAGATTTTGTTAAAGAAGGAAAAAATTTAAGTGAATTTGGAAGCAACATAGATTGGTCAACGACTAATGTATCTTCCCAATTTTGGGATTTTATTCTAACTAGGCTTTGCTCAAACTTTAAGTCAAAGTTGATATCTTGTAAGGTTTCAAGCTTATTAGGAACAGATTGTGCTCTAGGGAGAGGGTTATTACTTCCCTGGATTTCAGATGAACTGTTCTGTTTGACTGCTTTCTGTGAAGTATCCTTAGCTCTTTTTCCAATCCTTTGAGGATCATCCACTATTTCAGGAGGTTTGGGATCAGGATGGGATCTTGTATAAGATCTCTTGGAAGCCAACTTTGAAAATTAAAACACACACTATAAAATGAAACTCACACCAACCTTTGGAATTTGAAATTGCACACTCTATTTACAAAAAATAAAAAAAGATAGCAATCTCTATGAAATATTTTATACAGTGATTATTTAACCAATGATCAATTCGAAATAAATTATGATTTATTTCAATTCTTCCCCAGTGGATTCGCCACTATGTTAGTGTTATGTAATTTACTAGAGATTGTGAGAACTAATCACATAGTCCAATATCAAACCAACTTTGGAAACTGGGATCTAGCCATGCCAGTTTCAGAGGGGGCTCTCTTTTTAAGTTTTAACTTTTTTTGGATACGTTTTTAGGCTAGTTATGATTGTTCTTGGGTTTTGAGTTTTGTTTTAGATTTTGGAAAATTGATTTTATGCAATTAATTAATGTCTATTGGGCAATGGAGTCAAAATATAACTGGATAGTTGCATCAATTTATCACAGAGTAAACATAGGGCAAGCTAGGAATATTTACTAGATCTTTCGAATTTATAAATGGATTATGATATAAATATGAAAAAGATTGTGCAAAACTAAAGAGAAATTAAGAATTCTTTAATTTGGCATTTAATGGAAAACATTATGATTGTAAACGAAGCCAGAATAAGGTACTCAACAGTAAATCCTATTCATCACACTTTCTTCTTTACAATTGGAATTCAAATGATTACAATGAAAGATAACAACGAAAAAAAATAACAGAAGAAACACATCACCATTATTTAAGCCACAAGAATCCTATGAATGGTCTGATTATTATTGATGCTATAGTGATTTGAAAAAGATTACAGTACTCCAAAAGACAAAAATAATTCTGATCTCAATCAATCGACCCTTGAAACTTCCAAAACTGAAGTATTTATATAAAAAATAAAAACAAATTACAATCAATGCATGTGTGACAAGTCAATCTATAATTTCTCAAAATGAACTGAAAGGAAAGAAATCGATCTAAAAGTAGTGCATTGTGTTTCCGGCCTTGTTCTGCTGGAAGAATGTTGCTGAGTCACCACATTTTTAGTATTGTGCTGGCAAACTAAGTGTTGTGCTGGTGAAATCTGTTGTATGAACACCCTTTTCCTGTCTTGACCCATGGTGTCTATTTGTTACCCGAGTCCTTTCTGTTGTGTTTAACCTCTTTTTAAACAAAACAACATAAAAGACCCATATACCCGGACTTGAAATTCTGTATATTTCATCTTGGAACCACATTGCATCCATGCTAATATTGCACTTCTCATTTCACTTTTCTAAAATCTTCTTTAGCACTTATCTTTTAAAAATTGTGTTGTGTGCTATGCGATCAGGTCACACGTGGCATCGCACATCGCACTTCGGCGATTTTAACACTTACTTCCCATGCCTATCCTGTAAAATTTGTGATTTAAGTTTGCGATCGGGTCCCATATATCATTTCACATCGCACTTCAGTGATTTTAACACTTACTTCCCACGCCTATCCTATAAACTTTACGATTTGTGATTGTGATCGGGTCCCACCGCATCGCATATCGCACTTCAGCGATTTTAACACTTACCTACATGCTTATCCTTTTAAATTATGATTTAATCTCCACCGTCCATCTCTCTGCTTCAATTTTGTGCTTTGATCCTAACTTCCTACTTTCCTCTTCGTGCCTCCTTCAAAACCCTTAAGTTATTTTAAGGAGAATACACCATTTCTCTACTTTCTCTGATTTAAAAGTAAAGGGCATGGGCTCCAACTATCACCACGTAATATCCTTTATTGAAACCTGAAACCACTTGTTGTTGGGTATGTGTTATATTATTTCCACGATGATCCCCACATGTAGTACATTGCGCCGAGCGCAACAGGGGGGTCACAGGGGGGGAGGTAGCCCCTTGTCGGGGTGTTTCGGGGAATTAACACCCTAGAGGTTGGTTGGGATTCAACCTCCACAGAGCAGGGGCGTACTACTTAACAGAGACCCACACGATCATGCACATTCATAAAAACTAAATAGAGCAGAATGAGAGGTTTACCCGTTGGTCCTACGTTTGAATTAGATCCATGTGGAGTTCAAACTCCCTGCAACCGTCCTTCCTCCTTAACCTGAAATGCAAGAAGAAACCAGCACAAAGGACAAGTTGTACAGTATATTTCTACTCTATATGTTAGTGTGATTCATATAAAACATTAAATAAATCATAATGAATGCATGTATAACCAATATTATTCATACATTAAAGCATACACTAACACGTTTATTTCGGGAACAGCATGATACTTCTGTATTATGAATAGTACGTACAAAAGTAATCGTGGAGAGATCACCTGATCCTTCCAAGGCCTTCGCAGACCGTCGTCCGGATCCGTCCAGCCCTTGCCTCGCTAAGACTCCTTCCAAAATGGTGCATACGAGATAACATATAAAGGGATGTGTATCTCAAGGAAATAAGGGTTTCCTGAAATGAACTGGGAAAGTGCAGGAGGCACGGGGAATCAGACTTGGATAGGGAACCAACAGAGTATAATATCAATACTTTCTCTCTCTCCCTTAGGCCACACACATGAGGTCTTTTTATAGTCCCTCCAAGTAGTTTCAGCAGTTGGAAACAGTTGGCCACGGGCTGGGGTGGTTGAACTACCTGAGTAACCATCAACCCAGCGCGAAATTAGGGATTTATATATATATTTTTAATCATTAAAATGGCATACGCGGAAAAGTCTAGCTGTACTCGCGTATACACGCGGAAAAACACGGGCATAGTCGCGTATGGAGGATTTTCCACTGTTTTTTAAGTGAATTTGTCCAAGTCTGTAGGAATGGGTGCCCATAAAGCCATGAAGCAATCATGAATCATGTCAAGGTGAGAAATGATGCTATAACAGATGCCCCCTAATATATGAGGTCAGAAGGGGTACATGATGGCCGAAATGTATTATGCACATAGAAAGAACTTCGCAAGGTCAAGAGAGGACTTCACCAGATTTCAGCCTGCAAAAAACCAATGAAAGAAACCAGAGAGTCAACACATGCTGAGGCGGGCATACCCATGCTCAGTCAAAAATACATCATATAGATAGAAAGTACTGAATAGATCCAACATGTATACAAGTATAACTAAACTGAAAGTACATAGTGAATCATCTGAGCAGGGCCCGGAAATACAAGTCTGAATCAATGTCTAAGTATCACATATAGAAAGCTGATCAAAGATAGTGCAACTGGATGTCTGATCAAGTAAGTGAATCGCCAAGTACCGGATCATAAGTGGTGGATCAAACGGTACAATCACGCAACTCGGGGACCAACATATAAGATGCTGCTGTGCTGAACTGCAACATATAAGGGTGGACGGCAACACTGGCAGAAACTGAAAGGACTGTCAACAGTGAACCGAGAAATGCTGATACAACCCGAGGTCTTCACCGATCACAACGGCACAATTCTACACAATGGGAATAAATGAGCTGGAGTCGACCATGTGAGAAATCGTTGGATTACCGGGCAATGATGTTTCCCATTAACCAACGCGAGACAACCCACCGATAATGATAATGAGTGTCAAGGTGCCCCAGTACAATCTGACAAGTGTGAATGAATGAGTTGAAGTCGAACACTCGAAAGAATCTACCAATCAGGAGGCAATGATGAATCCCCACTGTCGATAGCGAAGAGTCTGCCACTGATGACTGCAAACCCTAAGGTACTGACAAAAAGACTCTAGACCTTATTCCCAGAGCAATGAGTCAGATTCGATGGGAAAATATCTACTGGAAGGAAGGCATTAAGGTATCCCACATCAGTCCAGCGCGAGTGTAACCCGCAGGCCAAGATTTGGAAGGAATCGGACGAAGTAGAGTGATGGAACCAAAACCGAAGTACGTTTCCGACATGCACAAGATGAAGCTAGCGCACGGAAGAAACCCCCTGAACCAACCAATAATGAAAGCTGACACAGAGGCGAGAAATCCACCGATAGGGTCAAATGGAAATCCAGGTACTGCACGAATCCCAAGTGTGATAATGTGTGCCGACGTCGAACACAGGGGAAACCACTCAGTCAAAGACCCATGATGATGATCAAATGCTGAGCACGAGGTCACCTATCAATGATGGAAATAGGCCCAAGGTGCGGCTCTAGCATTGCTCTCAGAGCAATGTGTCGTAGTCGATAAGAGACAAACCCGCCGGCAAGAAGTCAATGGAGACCTTCTCAAACCAGCACGAGCAGAAGATCAAAACATCCGATGTGATAGAACATGATACTGACAAGACCGGGAAGGCCGACTGAATAATGAGTCAAGAGACACCGCAGAATGGCCGACTCAGGCTAGACTTCCCTTGAACAAAAGCACGACTCTGTGATGACCATGGCAGTAAAAAGTGACACTGTATAAGTCCGTCTTGCAGGAGGCAAAACAAACTCTCCATATGATTGGAAGAGATAACCAACCGGGGGAGAACTGACAAGTGAAACATGGTAAAGGCCGAACCTAGGTCAAACTAGAACCATCCCAAATGAAGGAAATATATATAAGTATATGTGCTTTGTTCAAGGGCGACAAAACTGACTCTGTACTGCCATCGAAATAACGAAGATACATCCCATTCCCGCTCTTTTTGTTATATTTAATTTTTTTGTCTTTTTCATAATAAGCCTGAAAAAGAATAAAAGAATGCTATGGTACAATGGATAGAACGAGTATCAAGAAAGCAGATGCACTAGTTCCGGGGATTGGAACAATCCTATGCTCAATGCAAGGTGGCAAAAACTGGTCAGTGATACTCAGAGGAACGTTCCATCCATGGGTACAAAAGGTGTCAAGTCGTGATAGCTAAGTGCATGCAATGGTTAACTTGTACAGAAAGTCAAGGTCAAAAGTTGGCTTAAACATCGAGTCCAAATGAAGCCGGCTAAAGGCCAGAATAAACAAGTAGCCAATATGCAATGCAGTAATACAACTTAACGACACCAGGGAGCCTCTAGGGTATAAGCCAGAAAAATGATAAGTGATGAAGGAGAAGAATGAAGCTTCAACACAGAAGACATGGCGGGACTAAAGAGGACTCCCGAGCCTACATAAAAAGCGGCATGGGCAACAAGTGATAGCGAGGAACTAACTAGGAAGCCCATGTAAAGGAAGGCTCTACCATCAAGTCATGATTTAAAAATCGGCGAGTGAAATGGGTATAATACTCATGACCTGATGGGATCGACCCTAAGGCAAGTGATCAGTATGAAGGCTAGAATGCAAGATGCAACGGAAAGTGATTCCCTAACCTATATGCCAGTGAAGATCATATACCTGCCGTGAAGAGTCTGAAATCATGGGTCAAAAACCGGGAAAAATCTCGAGATCGTCAAAATGTACCTGAAACATACCAAACTGGGCACTTCCAAGCAATCGAGTTATACAGCATAAGACAGATCGAAAAAATAAGCACAAGGAAATTTTTGCAAAAATTTTCAATTTTTAGCCATAAATACACAAATTACCTCTCAATTGGTCCATTATTGCATAGCTGATTTGGAAAAAGAGCTCTGGAGCTAAAAACTTGTTTCGTCAAATCAGGAACAACCAACCGTCGGAATTCAGCGAAACTTCAGGTAGGCTCCTTATTCATCCTGTTTAATCATTTTGTCCGTTTAAAAATTAAAATTAAGTGAATTTTTGCCTAGAAACCCTTCTTAAAAAATGCGTATCTGCGCATACGCGGGTTCAATGAAGTGAAGCCGCGTATACACGCGACTGTGCACAGGAAAAGTCGCGTATGCGCAAGTCCGTAACTCAAAAAGAAGTTTCTAATGCAAATTTTAATGAAATTTTTCAGGATGACTATCTCTTGGAGGGAACGTGAGCACAGCGCAATAGACCAAGAGGTCATGCAGGATCGCGCGGCACAAAATGTCCTCTGAAACTGTGGTTTATTCAAATTTTTCAAAATGCCCAATATGAAAAGTAATGTGAGATTGCTTGAAATGCTGGTAAATTATTGGGAACCGGATCAGGATTGCTTCATCATTGATCAAATGCCACTACGCATAGAAGTGGAAGATATATACTTCATCACTGGACTCTCCAGGAGGGGAGACCCAGTGGATCTGCACGGAAAGCCCTTGGGAGGGTCGACCGTGGAGGACTATGTCCAAATCTATTGCGTAGATAATTCCAAGAAAGTTGGCACACAGATTGCAATCAGAGATATCAGGGACTTGCACATAAAGATCCTCCTATTCACCATCGGCAGAGTGGCAGGATCTGCCTCACTGCATCAGGCGTCCAGGACGCACATGAGCATAGCCGTAGAGTGCTTAATTCATGTGTATGATTGGTGCACTGCCCTGCTACAGAACATGAAACAACAACTGACCTCCATTCGCCAAACAAAAACAAAACACTTTGGCTATGGAACCATTTTGACAACATTCTTCTTCGAGAGAGTTCCAGCTTTGAGACCCAAAGTCATCTCAACTATCAGCAGCCCTCGGGACCCAAGAATCGCCCGTTGGGCAGACATGATGAAGAGACTGGGGGGCAGCGAGGTACCCCGAACTACCTGGGACGATGAGTTCTTCCTATGGTGGAGAGAACAGATCATCGAAGTAGACGAATATCCCTATGCCGGGATGGATTTCCGAGGAGATCCAGATCTAGTACTTCCACCCAGTGCAACATGGGGAGCAGTCGGTAAGTTTTTTCAAAAATTTTAACTTATATGATTTTTTGGATTTTCAAATATGTATGAAAATAAAAAACAAACATGTTTTTGGATTGGATTCATAATGACTGACAATTAAAAATGATCATGTTTTAGATGTTGGACCAGTTCGTCCTGAGGGCCTAGCACGTCACAAGCGCCGCAGAGGTGAAGCAGAGACAACGGATTCTGACAGGACACTCCAGACCGTACAGAGAAACTTGGAGGGACTGACCCGCCAAATCCCTCTGGCTGCTGTGGAGGACTTGCCAGAAGCCGTCCAGAGACGGGTTGTAGGAGTACCCCGGGACTGGGTTAGACTGTTCCGCCGTGTGGCCACTGCAGTGATGTTCTATAGGAACGAAACTTCTGGGCAGGGTCCTCAGGAGTAGACAGATTTTACATATTAGATGACTGTATATTTTTTGAGACTGAACATGATGGGGCATAAGCCCAAGTTTTGTACGACATTGATGGATCCAAATTTTGTAAATTTTTTTGACACTCCGATGATATATACAGCGATATTTGATGTGATGTGATAAATGTATCAAATGTATGATGTTTTTGATGATTAAAATTTATTGTATTGAATGATTAATATGCCAATCTAAAGCTTGATTAGCCAATGAGTCAGCAAACCAATTGTCAGCCCGAGGAATATGAATGAATGTTAAAAATTGAAATGATCTTTGTAACAAACGTACCCTCAAGAACAATCGTAATAAAAATGGATCTCGTACCCGATAAGTGTTGTTCAACCGCGACACCACCAACTGGGAGTCCAAGAAAACTACCAACGAATCAACACCCAAGGATATTGCCTCCGAGAGTAGATGAATGACTGCAGTGTATTCTGCTACGTTATTGGAAGCAGGACCAATGCAGACCCCTCTTGATACCAACAACTGACCGGAAGGATAATGAAGCACCCAAGCCGCGGAAGCTAAGTTCCGGGTGTGTCTACTAGCACCATCGGCGAAACCATAATGACTCATGACATCAACACAACCTGCCAAAGCAGATCAAAAACATCACCATCTCATCAAAAATCGAAAATCAAACAGATATGTACAAAGCAAAAAACCTACTATATACAAAGCAAAATGCCAGGCCAAAGCCTAGGCATAATACTTCTTCAGATAGAGCCCATTTCGGGGCTCCGACAACTCGTTTCCTTCGAAGTCAACCAAGGTATACGCTCCTTTCTTAAGGACCTTTTTAACGATATAGGGGCCATACCACATCGACTTAAACTTTCCTGCCCCCAAGGCATCCTTTTCTTGGGCATAGACCAAAACAAGGTCGTCTTCGGAAAAGACCCTAGGCTTAACCGCCTTATCGTACTGGACTTTGACTCGGTTTTTATGCGCTTCGTTCAACGTGGCGGCATCTCGACGCTGCTCATCAAGATGTTCTAGATGAAGAAGCCGCTCTGCCAGACTAGAAGTGTCAGGAAGAAGCTCAACAACTAATTTAAGGGAAGGAATCTCGCATTCAATGGGAAATATGGATTCCACCCCGTGGACTAACTGAAACGGAGTAAAGCCAGTTGCAGTTTTAACTGACGTCCTGTATGCCCAGAGTGCAGGATATAGCATAATGTGCCAGTTGGATCTATGTTTATCAATCGTCCGTTGAAGAATTGTCTTCAAGGACTTATTCACTGCTTCCACTTGGCCATTGGCCTGAGGATAATATGGAGATGAATGCTCCTGCCGGAAACCCAATTTAAGAGCCAACTCAGCCATCATACTGTTCTGAAAGTGACTGCCATGGTCAGTGACAATCTCTCTAGGTATACCGAAACGAGCGATGACTTGGTTGAAGAAGAAAAGAGTTGCAGTCTCACCATCGTTCCCAAAAGTAGGCATAGCTTCGACCCACTTCGTAAAGTAGTCTACTGCTACGATAATGTACTTGTGACCTTTTGCCGAAGGTGGGTTACAAGTAGTATAATCCATACCCCACTTTGTGAAGGGTCCGACAGTAACGACTGGAAAAAGCGGAGTTGGATGGGCGCGCATTTTTCGAGTATACACTTGACAAGGATGACACTTCTTGACCGATTCAATACAATCTTTGAAAATCGAGGGCCAGAAGTAGCCAGCACGCAAAATCTTCTGGGCTGTAGCAAGCCCTGATAAATGACCCCCACAAGCTCCACCGTGAGAATCATTGAGCACAGCCTCAGCTTCTTCGAAAGTTAAGCAGCGTCTTAGGATTGAATCAACCCCTCGACGGTACAAAGCATCACCAATAATCAAATAAATTTTAGCTAAGCGACGCAGCTTGCGACGCTCATCTTTCGAAAAAGAAGAGGGAAACTTCGCAGTCTGGAGATATACAATGATATCCCCATACCAAGGATCTTGTGGAGAGATTAGAAACAAGTGTTCATCCGGGAAGGACTCATCATAGATCATCTCCTCTCCACAAGGCAACTCGGAGATCAATTCCGCAAAGACTAATGACTTCTTGGATTTGGCAGACATGAACTCTAGATTAAATTCCTGTAATATCACAATCCATCTATTATATTTGCCCCCAATCACTCGCCTGCTGAGGACAAACTGAAATGGATTGGCAGCTGCCAAGACATAAGTTTTGCGAAGAATAATATAATGCCGCAGTCGCTGCACAGCATGAACTGCTGCTAAGGCTAATTTTTCTATCGGGGTGTATCGCAGTTCAGGTCCTACCAGTCCTCGACTAAGGTAGTAAATAACATGCTCAGCCAGAGCATCATCCTCCTGAACCATAACCATACCAATGGTAGATTCTGCTGTAGCCAGATACAAAAGAAAATCTCTGCTATAATCGGGTGGACTCAGTAAAGGAGCAGAGGTCAATGCCTTTTTCAAGGCATCGAATGAGCGTTGAGCATAGTCGTCCCAAAGAAAAGGGACTCCTTTCTTCAACAGTCTCATATATCCCTTTGTAATCTCAACATAGTTAACGATAAACCTCCGAAGAAAGTTAGACTTCCCTTGGAGACTTTGAAGTTGACGGATTGAAGACGGGGGAGGCAACCGAAGTATTGCCTCAACCTTGAAGGGATCTACCCTTATCCCTTCATTAGACACGATAAATCCCAACAGTCGACCGGATGTTACCGCGAAAACGCACTTGTTCGGATTCAAACGAATTTTATAAAAACAACATCTTTCAAATATTTGCCGGAGGTGTCCTGGATGATCCATCCTCTTTCGAGAATGAGCAGCTAGATCATCTAAGTATGCCTCGATGATTTTCTTGATGTCGTGGAAGGCGTAAGACATGGCCCGCTGAAAAGTAGCTCCAGCATTTTTAAGACCAAAAGGCATCTTCTTATATGCAAACGTACCCCAGGGACAGATAAATGCGGTCTTATGTTGATCTTCTGGATGGATAGTAATTTGATTATAACCAGAGAAACCGTCCATGAAGGAGAAAATCTCGTTACCGGCACACTCGTCAATAATCTGATCAATGAAGGGTGTGGGGTAATTATCCTTAGGACACGCCTTATTCAGGTCTCTGAAATCGATGCACACTCGAATCGTTCCTTGCTTTTTATCAACCGGAACGGGGTTTGAAACCCTTTCAGTCAGAGGAACTGGGAAAATGAATCCCGCCTTAAGCAGCTTTTCAACTTCAGCTTTGATGGCTGATGCCTTCCTAGGATTAACCGGACGAAGTTTTTGCCTGACCGGCTTAGCGTTTTCATACGTCTTGATCTCATGCTGGACGATAGATGGGTCTATGCCAGGAATTTCCTCATAAGACCAAGAAAAAACATCCCTATACTCTTTGAAGAGCTCGGTATAGATTTGAACCTCTTCATGGGAACATTCAGCTCCAATGAAAATGTTCTCGATAATGTTGGGATTCCTGGAGATGTTCACCGGGATAGTAGGAGAGATCACAGCCATGTTCCCTTCAGCATAAACCTGTGCTGGTGCTAAGGGGCTCAAGACTGGGTGAACAGGTCCAGGAGACTGAGGACTTGGAAAGCTTGTTTCGACTTCGCTCAAGTCAGGTAAGAAGTAAGACCGATGATGCAAGTCATCCCACGGTCTATCTATACCTGTCATTGCTTCCAGGATGGCCTCTTCAGATGGAAGAGTGGTATCTAGACAATCCTGGGCAGAAGAAGAAGTAAGCGTCCAAGCCGCAGCCACATCACCATCCAACTCTTCCGGCGAAAGAGGAGCTGGATCAGACTCTGCAGTGTCAACAACAGACTGATATGCAATCTCAGCTGCAGAAATCGGGAATGCCATTCCACCCACTTTCCCTTCTTCCAATGTGGCAGTTGGAGAAGGTAAGGTCCAAGGGTTCGAAAAATAATGAGTTCGAAAGAACTCTCTTCGAAGGGGAGCCTTGGAGGATGAAATAGCATTAATAAACACCTTAGGAGGAGGAAGATCAAAAGAACCCATCAGGGAAGAATACATTCCAACTCCCAGATTCTCGACAGGCGCCTTGGTATTATCCAACTTAGGTACAGATGAGTCAGAAGATGCATCCAGGTCTACAGGAGGACAGTCCAGTTGATCCACTGTGACTATCCTCCCTTCGTGGGGGAAACATACAATTCGAAATAATGAGGATGCAATGGCATCCATCTCATATATCCAGTTCCTCCCCAACAGAAGGTTGTAGTCCAAGGCCGCATCTACTACCTCAACTTCTATGTTAACGGTTTTGCCCCCAACACAGATGGGCAAAGCCGGGACAATACCATGGGGTCTGTGAGAATGACCATCGAATGCAGTAAGAATAGTGCTAGACGGAGCAGCTTTTGGAGATCCAAGTGTCTTCCAACATGCAAAAGACATCACGCAAGTAGAAGCACCCTCATCAACAACCGTGCGAAAGATGTTAGTCTTCCGATACGATGATTTAATATGGAAGGCCATGTGATGAGGAAGTCTCTTCTTAAAATTCTTCATATCAAAGGTAATCAGAAGAGAATTTTTCTGATCAATAGCCCCAATGGCAGTGAGCAAAGCACTGCGCTGAGCCGGACAAGACTGGAGTACCTCTAAGGCAGACATAGCACAAGGACTCTGCGCCAGATCTTCTACAATCGAGTAGTTCTGGGCAGCCCTCATGTTCGGATTAATCGTTGACCGTTTAGAGGATGCCTTCGGAATCCGAGGCATAGACTCAACAGTTGGCTTCGTGATGTGAAGCGGCTCAGTAGCATCAGGAACTTCCTTAGCTTTCGAAGATTTCTCTCCGCCATAATCACGGGATCTCGTAGCGACATCCACGTGAGCACTCATCATAAAGATATTCGATGGAACTTCCCCTTCCTGAGCCCCTCCAGAGGAAGCCCCAAGATTTTGATTCGCGCCAGCAATTAATTGCTGCCCTTGGGGAAAAGGGTTTGTTAGCACAGCCTGGGAACTAGAAGAACCCTGCTGAGATAACAGGCGCTGAGCATCCTGAATTTTCGGGCAAAGGTGTGTGAGATGGTCTCCAACACAAAGCTTGCATGGAAACTTCACTTTCTTTTTCTCCTTTTGGCCCTCACCAACACGCTCGTTGGTTTTATTTGCATTGCCCTTCCCATTCTTGCCCTTCTTCTTGTTATTAAGTCCCTTCTTCTTCCCATCGGACTGTTGATTTCCTTTGGGTTCAGAAGATTGGACAACATTAATGGACAAAGACTGGGAAGGTGATGAATCAGCAGGCACAGCCTGACCAGAAGAAGCAGATTGTAAAGACAACTGCTGCAATTGAGAAAGCAGGCTGGCTGCACTACTACTGACCGATCCGACAAGTCCGTCACCATGCGGACCGGGTTTGGGTTTCGATAGATCCACTTTGGAGCGAGGAGCATTGGGAAAATACTTGTAAAGCATGCCAGACTGAGAATAGATCAACTCTAACTGCTGGGCCCTAAAGATGGCCTGCTCCTCGGAATATACCCCTGACATGGATACATCCTTTGAAATATCTGACTGAAGCGATTTCAAAAACCACTCGAGAAGGAACTCACCTGGAATATGGGCTTTGATAAGCCTCTTCCTTCTTCTCCATTCCTGAATATGATCAGAAATGTGAGTTGCCTCATCCTGCTTAAAATTAGCCAGGAGTTCGGTCCCAGCCTCATATCTGACAGGCAACTGGAAATGGTTAAGAAAAGTGACAGCCAGTTCTCCAAATGTGGCGAAACTGCCCCCAGTGAGCTCTATATACCACTTCGCGGCATTTCCAGTTAAGGTGCGCTGAAATAATCTCAATCTAATCGAGTCGTCGATCAGAGAGTTTGAAGAGCACCATAAGTGGAAAGTGGTGATGTGATCTACCGGATCTTCACCATTCTTGCCTTCAAACTTAGGAATGTCTGAAGGAAGTTTGGTTGGAACCGGAGGCCACCCCGGACTGTATCGAATCGGGTCATTAGTTAACTTCGCCAAGTCTGGCAAGTTTAACGTTGCCAGAAATGGTAATCGAGGCGAAGCCTGAGAATTCCATCCTTGATGGGATGGATTTCCAACATTCTGAAAAGAATAGCCTAAATTTGATGAGGCACCAGGCTGCCAGAAAGGACCCGTAGAAAACGGAGAAGAACCTCCTCCCCACGCCAAGTTACCATAACCGAGGCTAGTTCCCCCCGCTGAAGTATTGACTGAAGAGGAAAGCCCCTGATAGGGGTTCCATGCATTAGATAGAGGGGAAAAAGACTGATAAGCACTCGATGCAGGGAAAGAAGCATTCCCTGGATGACTCGCGATGAACTGATTCCCTGCCCCCGACGTTGCAAACATAGGATTCCACCCCATAAAAGCAGTCGAACTTGGCCCCTGAGCCCAAGGATTGAAACTTTGGGTCTGGGACGTAAAAGGAAACGACCCTAAAGAAGGATTGGGACTAGGAATATGCCCAGTCCCAAAGGGGAAACCCTGAAACAAAGCTGATCCACTAGCCATGTTAGACATGGGCGTAGATCCAGCTGCACCGGCGGTAAAGGAAAAAGAGGGATTTCCAGCAATGGACATCCCTGAAACGAAGGGACCAGATTGAGAAGTATATGCTTGGGTGAACCCAGAGCCAAACATAGCAGTGCTAGAAGCACTCGAAGATAGAGCAAGAGTGCCCCCTGCCTCGACAGAAGCAGGGGTCTGAATGCCCGCAACACTCACGGTAGAAGCCGCGTTCCCAGTCGTGGCCATCGAAAGATAAGAAAGATATGAAAGATCCGGCGGTCTCTCAGACTCCGGTCCGACGTACTGAATAACAAACGGATGATCAAGAGGAAGAGGAGATGGACCTGTAGCTGCAGGCTCAGGTATATCTTCTATCTGAAAATCTTCTTCCTGAGGAAACAATACTCTCGAGGTGAGCGGAACGCTCCTCTCGGAACCGACACCGGAATCAGCAATGAAACCTTCATACCTAAGTGGAGGATCTCTCTCCACAGCGTCAGACTCTACAGGGTGAAAACCACCTGCTAAATCGCTCCTACGCCTTCTCGAAGAAGGCTCTGCACTCTCGGGAGATAACCCCCGGATTCTCCTCGAACGTCGAGGCGCTTGATCAGCCACTTTTACAGATTTATTATATTAGACTCAAGAAAAGTGAAAAGCTAGGCAAGCTAGGAGCAAAGAGCACTCACTAAAATCAAAATCCCCGAGAAACAGCAAGCAAACAGCCTCCAAGTATTTCCGCTCCGGGTGATGAGGACCGGACACCAAAATACAGGAAAGCGAAGTATAGGGCCTTCCGAAAGCAATCTGGGATGATTAGGGCCCAGAACAACTAGCGAAGGTATCAGAAACAGTTACGCCGACCTCCTAACGACAGCCTTTGCTGGCTCAAGCACCCAAGCTTCGCAAGGGCACCCCCCAGAAGTACTGCTGAAAGTGATGCGACGTCTGCCTCAGGTACCACGGGTATTCCCCCGCGCAGTCACCTGTGTGGAACCTAGGAACAGCAACTATGGACACCAATCCGTATCAGAAGCTGGGCGGAACGGTCTTGAGGTTAGATTCAGCTAATCGGAGGGGGGGTATCCCTCTTCTTAACCTTCACTTCCCCTCGCGCTTGACTCTCGGATGAGAGCTTTCCCAGTCCACCTCACGGAGTTGGATTTGGCTCAATTAATCAACTTCTATGTTTGTTTGAGCGGCCTTGGAGAGTTAACTCTCCTCTCACCTATTCCAAGGCTCTACAACCTAGCTAGTTGGTGATTGACACTTAATAAAACTTTGCTAGTTGATTTTAGATTAAATCTCTTATTTTAAGGGATGTTGTATTAAGTCACAAGGATATGGAGTTGAAACCAATGATGTTCTGACGCAAAAGAAATTAATAAAAACCTGACTACATGCACATGCAGTTCTTTGTCTTTCGATGAAGAGCAATTTCTATATAAGTTCTACGAGACTAAAAAATGTATTTTTCTTTTCGAATTACAAACTCACACTCACAAAAAACTAAGAAGCTAACTAAATGATTCAATGCACCTAATGCAAATGACCACTAGCATGTAAATTCTAAGATGCAAAAAGTCCCTTGAAACAAGATGAAATTTCCCAAAAGGCTCCTTCAGTTTCAACTCATCTTTTGATATCCAGAAAGCCAATTCTTGCAAACAAGAACTCTTAATATAAGACACCAAAATACTCAACAAGAAGAAGAAGAAATCAAAAGACAACCTCTCCTCAAAATCAAGCTGAAAACTAGAAGCAAGAAACTTCACTAAAGTCTCAAAAGATGAAGCCAAACGAAAATAAAAAACGCAACAACAAAAACAAAAACAAGAAACAATGTTTTTTGAGTTTTTGATATGCAAAAACAAAAATCAAAACAAATGTTTTTGGGCTTTTTAGTTTTATAAAACAAGAGCTTCAAAAAAACCAAGAACAACTATCCCAATCCAAGCCAAAACGAGACCGAATTTCAAGCATAAACTTCAACTATTCCCCCAAACCTTATAAAGCTAATGATAGCAAGATCAATAAGAGCAATGGAAGACTAAAAACTCAATCAAACAGCCAAGAGAAATAGTGCAAATTCCTTGCAACACAAAACTCCAAAGAAACAAGAAAAGTTCTTCGAAAATTGCAAAAAAAACCCTAGCCTATGAAACCCAAGAAAACCAATCGAAAACAAAGCAAAGAACGCGATGCAAAGCACAACACAAAGATAGGAGCGAGTCAGTGAGCAGAAGCTCTCTGTTCTGATAAAGCAGAACAGCCAAGACCACTCATAAAGCGATCTTGGAACTCAATCCAGGAGTGCTAGCACCAACAAGGACACTTTGCCAAAAAGATCAGTTTTCGGACAAACGAAAGAGAAACAAGACTTGAAACCACTTTTGTCACACTCCAGTAAGTACAGAGACTCTGCAGACACAGGCCTCCACAGCCAGAAAAGACCAAAAACACCAGAATCTTAAAATTTCAAACTCAGCCTAGGTATACGCGACTTTGCAGTTATGCAACAAGCGGGTATACGCGTCTGTGTTGAGGGAAACTCACGTATACGCGGTTCCTTCTACATAAACTCGCGGGTATACGCGACTGTGTGCAAGCAAAAAAGTGTATACAAAGAAAGATAATGAAAAACAAAAATTACAAGCCTGGGAAAGATATCAAAGCTTCAGACTGACTGCAAGAAAGCAAACTGGACTGTAAAATACAGAAGAAACTGTTGGCAACCTACCAAACAGCTGAAACAACCCAACAGGAGAATCAAAAAAATGTGATCCCCAGTGGAGTCGCCAGTTCTGTTTCGGGGAATTAACACCCTAGAGGTTGGTTGGGATTCAACCTCCACAGAGCAGGGGCGTACTACTTAACAGAGACCCACACGATCATGCACATTCATAAAAACTAAATAGAGCAGAATGAGAGGTTTACCCGTTGGTCCTACATTTGAAGTAGATCCACGTGGAGTTCAAACTCCCTGCAACCGTCCTTCCTCCTTAACCTGAAATGCAAGAAGAAACCAGCACAAAGGACAAGTTGTACAGTATATTTCTACTCTATATGTTAGTGTGATTCATATAAAACATTAAATAAATCATAATGAATGCATGTATAACAAATATTCTTCATACATTAAAGCATACACTAACACGTTTATTTCGAGAACAGCATGATACTTCTGTATTATAAATAGTACGTACAAAAGTAATCAAGAGGAGAGATCACCTGATCCTTCCAAGGCCTTCGCAGACCGTCGTCCGGATCCGTCCAGCCCTTGCCTCGCTAAGACTCCTTCCAAACCGGTGCATACGAGATAACATATAAAGGGATGTGTATCTCAAGGAAACAAGGGTTTCCTGAAATGAACTGGGAAAGTGCAGGAGGCACGGGGAATCAGACTTGGATAGGGAACCAACAGAGTATAATATCAATACTTTCTCTCTCTCCTTTAGGCCATACACATGAGGTCTTTTTATAGTCCCTCCAAGTAGTTTCAGCAGTTGGAAACAGTTGGCCACGGGCTGGGGTGGTTGAACTACCTGAGTAACCATCAACCCAGCGCGAAATTAGGGATTTTTATATATTTTTTAATCATTAAAATGGCATACGCGGAAAAGTCTAGTTGTACTCGCGTATACACGCGGAAAAACATGGGCATAGTCGCGTATGGAGGATTTTCCACTGTTTTTAAGTGAATTTGTCCAAGTCTGTAGGAATGGGTGCCCATAAAGCCATGAAGCAATCATGAATCATGTCAAGGTGAGAAATGATGCTATAACACGGGGTCCGGGGCAGTGCCCCAGGAATTTTTTTTTTTTTTGTGCAGACCCACCCATGGTTTTGTGCATGGGTTTGCACATGGTTTTGGGGGACGATGGTTTTTGGCCCCTGGTATTTTGTAGATCTAGTCAAGGGAACTATGATTATGTTCTAATCCAGGGTTAATGGATTGGGGTTTATGTATGCTTCGGCATGTATATATATGTGTTGTAAAAATGAAAGGAATATAATGAAAAATCTAGTTGGTCGTCCCAATTTGGGATCTAGGGAAAATATTTGTGTATATCTATTTTATGTTTTATGCTCTCACTATTATTTATTTTATGTTTTAATATTCATTTGTAGATAATTTCTGTACAAGGTTAAAACCTACATTTGTTATCAAAGCTATTTTGACTTTAAGGGGACGCCTTTTCTATTGAGGGGTTTCTTTCTCAAGCCTAAGGTAAAACCTGTTTAGTGGGAGATTTAAGTGATCGATTCTTGCATTGAAAGAAGATGGCGAGCAGTGGAAAGATAGAGATTGAGAAATTTAATGGTCAGAGTTTTGAGTTCTAGAAGCTCAAGATGGAGGACCTGCTGGTGGATAAAGATCAATGGATAATGGTAGATCCAGGTACTAAACCAACAAAAATGTTAGATGAAGACTGGAAGAAGTTGGATCGGAAGGTGAAGAGAACAATACGGTTGTGTGTCTTAGATTCAGTATTGTTGAATGTATCTGGGGAAGTTACGACGAAGAAATTGTGGGACAAACTTGGGACTTTGTACCAATCTAAGTCTCTAGTGAATAAATTGTTCCTATAGAAACATATGTATAACCTGAGGATGAAGGATGGAGACTCGATTACAGAGCATCTGAATGCCTTCAATACTGTGGTAAGCTAGTTTTCATCTGTTGATATTAAAATCTAAAATGAATATAAGTGGATCAGTTTGTTGTTTTCTCTACCAGATTCATGGGACAGTCTAGTTATTGCAATAGTTAGCAATACAACTACCTTGAATTTTGATGACATTGTCTCAGCCTTGCTATCGGAGGAAATGAGATGGATAAATATGGAGGGTCAAAATGGAGATGCCTTATATGTATGAGGAAGGTCCTAGAACAGAAAAAAGAATAAGGTTTCAAGTGTGTGATCTAAATCCAGAGGGAGATCTAAATCTCCTGGAAAGTTTGTAAAGGTGTGCTAGAAATGCGGAAAGGAAGGGCACTACAAAAAGGACTGCAGATATAAAACTCCTGAGAAAGGAAAGGGATCTGATGATGCTCCTTCTGCAGAGGCAAAAACCACCTCGGATGAAGGTGGGGATGTGTATTTGGATTGTTCTTCAAATACACATGTAGATCATGAGTCATGGTTGATTGACTCAGGTGCATCCTTTCACTTCACTCCCCATAGGGAGTGGTTCTGCGAGTATGAGAAATGTGATAGCGGTGATGTCTTCTTAGGGGATGATAGGAAGGTTAGAATCGTTGGACGTGGAAAATTCAAGCTAAAGCTACAAGGTGGAAGGATTAGAACACCTCCTGGTGTTTTTCACGTTCCTGAATTGGCCAAAAATCTGATTTCTATAAGCAAGATGGATGATGCAAGTCTAAAAATAGTGTTCGAGAAAGATACTTGTAAGATGGTTCGGGGAGCACTAGTATTAATGCGAGGAGTTCGGATTGGAACTCTGTACAAGCTTTAGGGTAGCACTTTTATTGATGGGTGCAATATTTTTGCGGTTCCCAAAAATGGAGCGGAAAGCTTAGCAGTATTTGGAGAAAATACCATGCTATGGCATCAAAAGCTTGGACATATTGGAGAGAAGGGCCTTAATATACTGCATGGAAATGATAGGGTAGAAGGTATGTCTAATTTCTCTATAGATTTTGATTTCTGTGAACATTGTGTATATGGGAAGCAGAATCAGGTGAGTTTTCCTTCTGGTGCTAAGAGGACGAACAAGATATTAGAGCTTGTGCACAATGATGTGTTTGGACCTGTGTTGGTTCCATCACTGGGTAAGTTTGTGTACTATGTTTCATTCATAGATGCTTCTCAAGGAATACATGGATATATTTCTTGAGGAAGAAATATGAAGTCAAGGGAACTACGGTTATGTTCTGATCCAGGGTTAATGGATTAGGGTTTATGTATGCTTCAGAATGTATATATATGTGTTGTAACACTGAAAGAAATATAATGAAAAATCAAGCTGGTCGTCCCAATTCGGGATCTAGGGGAAAATCATCTGCTTTATGTTTTATGCTCTCACTATTATTTGTTTTCTATTTTAAGATTCGTTTGTAGATAATTTCTGCACAGGGTTGAAACCTACACTTGCAGGGGAACTTAAGCGGTTTTTTGGAATTTGAAGAGAGTGTTCCCACAATTAATGTCAACGGTCGATTTGCAGGTGAGCGGATTTAACGAGACTGCTTGCGAGGGCACTTCTTGGTTTAAATCTCGTGCAATCTGTGCTTCCAGGTTTCCATTGGATCTAGGCGCGATGAATACGAGCCTTCGCTGTACTTGAACTTGGTAGAATGATAACAGTTGTGGAGTGTGGATGCGAAAAGCTAAGGTGGGGGGTAAGGTTCTTTTGTCAACGACAGGTGAATGGGTCCCACTATCATCGCATATCGCATCTCATAAGGTTTGTAAGAGACAAAAATTGAAGGATTTTGTGATTTCGCCGATACGAAAAGCAATTTGAATGTGTGGTAATGAAATAAAAAGGAAATGACTTAGAGAAAATGAAAATGAAAAGGGATAAATGGTATGGTTTAATGATTTAGGGGAAATGGAATGAAATGAAAGTATGGTGGGGATAAATTTCTATGGTTTAAAACTTTAGGATATGAATTTGTAATAAGGATTTAAACCATACAAATAAATTTTTCCATAGGCGCAATTAGACTAGCAGCCAATCAAATATTTTAAAACAGAATGAAGCTTTATTTTTCTTTCTTGCTTCCCTAACATTTTATTTTTCCTTATTTATTTAGATCATCTAACACATAATATTTTATTGACATGGATGGTTACAAAAATAATAGTTTTCCTAACATTTTTTTATTTTTTATTCGTTTGCATTCATATCCTACCTTATCATTTTGAAAATTATTTAACTACTTATGACAACTTATCAAAAACAAATAATGGTACAACACCTCCCTTGGCTCAAATTAAATTATTGAACCAATTTTTATTTTCTACCTAACTAATTAATCTATCAAGATTAAACAGTTTGACAAATTATTTTTCACTACCTATAAACACAATTTAAACTTAATTCAATCATGCTTAAACTATATGATTTAATTTTATTGAACTATTGTGGAATTTTAAACAAGCTGCACACAATTTATTTTTAGAAATAAGATAAACTAAGAGTAGTCACATTTGGAGGTGCAACACTTTCAAAATTTGTTGTTTTTCTTATTTTTGATGGGGTTCACATTATATATATATATATATATATATATATATATATATATATATATATTAACATATACTCTCTTTTGATTTTTTATGTTTTTTTTTTTTTTAATTATTTGCAAATTGGAAATCATTTTAAAAAATAAATATGACAGATAGAATAAACTCAATCACCTTGAGATACTATGAAATATAGGAACTAACAATATGTTTGGAAGAAAGGAAGCTTATATAAGTGCAATGTTCACATGAAATTTAACTTTTTTAGGGTGTGATATATTGTGTGACTAAAGTGGTTTTTCTACAATACATGTTAATACATGTTATATTATAAGTGAAGTTATTTTTATTGTGACATCTTGTATCATGACTAAAGTCATTTTTGGTATGGTATAAAATCCAAGATAAATTTCTCTCCATAATTCTCTAGCGGCAAGGAAGATAATTTCAAAATGTTCATAATGTTTGTTATCACAAAATCTGACCCTGATAGGCTACTCACCAAGTAGACTTCATGTAACTCTTTCAGACCAAACTTTTGGCTAAGGCTTAGCCTCCTCAACCTGAGAGGGCTCTCTCAAAGGTTTATAATTTTTTATTAATAGATAGATGGCTAAATCTAAGGTAAAAAGGATAAAATGATATAACTGGTTGTATCACAGATTAGAAAACATTCATTGGGCCATGGAGTCAAGATAACTTCAACAAAACATCAAAGTCTGTTAAGCATGGAAGTCAAGGCATTTGGAGTCTAAATCAATGAGTAAAATAGTAACAGTGAAACACATAGTCCATTTGCATGTGAGGGAAGTTAGAGCATTGTGAAATCAATTCTAAGTGTCACATACAAATACCACTACAAATAGAGATAATGAAGAAGGCCTTTAGAATAATAATGAACACAAACTTTTTATGAATCTTGAGTTGTCAAAACAGAACTCTGTATTAAGCTTGAAATAACAATGACATACATAACACAGTCTTCTTTGCTAATGAAAATGCCCAACCTCTGTAGAATTCGACCTCATGCTCTATATAGAACATTTAAAATATAGGATTCTTTCTTCTCCACTAAAGAATTCGAATTCCCATGCTTTGACACCTATTCTAACCATAAAACATGCTATTTATTACAAATACACCTGCAAAACTAACATAGAGTCCTATTAAAAATTGACAGCTATAATGCTTATGAAAAGTCCTAATTCTAATAGGACTGAAACTCTTAAATATCCTCCTAACAACCTTATCTAATCTTATTTTCATCCTTTGCCACCTGCAATCCCATGAGGTCGAATTTGGATGTTGCCTTCAACTTTGATTGTGGTCCTGCTGATGATGATAAAAATGTCCTAAAAAATAGGAAGCATGTTTTCCTGTATTTTAGCTCCTTTGATGCTTTTATCTATTTTGAGAATTTTGATCATTAATAGATCATATTTATATGTGTCATGTTGCCAAAAATTCACCATACATCTTCAATATTCCAACTGTGCAGAAATTATAATTCAAACAATGTAAAAGGACAGACCTCATGCTCTACATAGAACATTTACAATATAGGATTCTTTCTTCTCCACTAAAGAATTCGAATTCCCATGCTTTGACACCTTTTCTAACCATAAAACATGGTATGTATTACAAATCCAGCTATAAAACTAACATAGAGTCCTATTACAAATTGAGAGCTATAATGCTTATGAAAAGTCCTAATTCTAATAGGAATGAAACTATTGAATATCCTCCTAACAACCTTATCTAATATTTATTTCATCCTTTGACACCTGCAATCCCATGAGGTCGAATTTGGATGATGCCTTCAACTTTGATTGTGATCCTGCTGCTGATGATAAAACTGTCCTAAAAATTAGGAAGCATGTTTTCCTGTCTTTTAGCTCCTTTGATGCTTTTATATGTTTTGAGAATTTTGATCATTAATAGATCATATGTATATGTGTCATGTTGCCAAAAATTCACCATACTTCTTCAATCTTCCAGCTATGCAGAAATTATAATTCGAATAATGTAAAAGGACAAAGGATTTAACATGCACTACGAAAACAACTCAGTTTCGCAGCGCAGTGTTTTTCTCCTTTTTTCAATTAGCGTTTGACCTATTTTCTTCAATGAAACCTTAAAATTCCATTTTTACACTCCTACCAGCTATTTCAAATCAAAATTGATCAAACATCCCCCAAAACTTGATGTGAAAATGTGCTAGAAGACTGCTTCAGTAGTTGCAAGTTATTTCTGTTTTTTCCTTGAAAATTAGGTCTTGGGATAGAGCCTTTATCTTTTCATCCATGATGTATTTTGAGAAACTGAAGGAGGTTTTTGTAGTCCAATTTGGCTTGAATACAAAAATCTCTTGGTTTTTTAAAATACTTCTCCTGCTGTCGAGAAACTGTCTTTGAAAAACATGTGTAAAACAGGAAAACTTTGTTTTCTGAAAATAGGGCTTCAAATAAAGGCTTGTATCTCCCACTTCATAATAGATTTGACGAAACAGAGATAGATTTTTGTATCTAGTTATATTAGGAAGAAAAACCTCTTTCAGTGTGCAAAAATTAGTTTTCAGTTGCCCAAAAACCTCCTTGGAAATTTACTACTAAAACCAGAAAACAAAGTTTTTCTCTTCATGGTGAAAAAGTTGATTTAGAAGTTTCGTAGCGTATTTGATCAAATTTACATTAGCTGCGCTACGAAACTGCTGTGTAGGAATTTTTATTGAAATATATTCAAAATTATTACCTTGGAGATGTTTAAACTTTAAAAGTGTTGATATCATTTCAAAAACATAGGAATATGACCTCAAAAACACAATCTTCATCAACTTTTTCCTTCATCTTGATTAGATTTCACTTATGAATTTATCACTTTGTTTTGCTGTCCAAATCACTCTGTTTCACTGCCCCTTTAACCTTTCTTGAGACCCTCTCAATTTTGTCCCCAGATCTTCCACTTGTGCTTTCAGATTCAAATCTTAAACAATGTCCTGATCTATGATTCTTTTTCTCCTCTCCCATACTTGCCTTCAGAAAATTTCTATTTTCTTGCTTCAAAATTTAATAATCAGCCTCGCTTGATAAAAGAGTCAGCCTTGCTTGATCACAGATGAGAATAGCTTTGGTATAAGATAACCCTCAGCTTAAACTCGAAACAGAGATGTTTCACTGCTTGTGAGTAAAACATATCAGACTTTTCAAATTTGAAATGTCTTTTCACAAATGACACCTCTGCTATGATAATGATGAGTATGAATGGTTAAACACTTCGAAAATGACCCCTAACTGACTCAATATGATGTCATAATATCATAACCTAACGGATTCTGACATTTTATGTGTTTTGACATGACATTTCTAAGAATCCGCGCTTTCGTAGCGCACATAGTGAAATTTTGTTGAAATGCGTTACAAAAGTAGCAGCACTTTCGTAGTGAAAAACTGAGTTTTTCAACTGACCGCGCTACGAAACTGTGGTTTTGTGGCTAATTGTAGAGGATTTTTCCAAAATTTTAAAACATGATTTCTAAATGAATGATGGGAATTTTCAACCATGGAATGAGACTTAAAGACCTTATTTGGAAATGAAAACTGACTTTGTTAAGACCTATAACCCTATCACTTACCCTTTTAAGAATAAAATGACTCAATACATATTTAACACCATGCCTAGAACAAGGTAAACTTTCAGAGTTTAGAAAAAGAAAATTATGGTGATAACAGTGGCTGCACTTGGGATAGTGTGCCCCTGTGGTACACTAAGAACCCGTAGCTCCAGTGCTGCTATCCATTTTCTTTAGAATAAAATTCTAAATTTTTTCCAAGTTTCTCATCAAACTTTTAATGGCCTTCACCTCGGGCTTAAGCTTGATGATTTCTGCAAGAAGCACTCAAACTATACCTATTAAAAAATGCTCAGTCAACCTTGAGCTTATTTGCACATTCATAACTACCCTATTAGCTGCAATCTCCACATTAACTCAGGCAACATGAAATTTCCAATGAAGCCAATCATTTGTCTTATCTGATATTTGAGGCTCTTGATTGCACTCGAACTCAAAGTAACCATGATATTGAGATGACCAATGCCACTGAAAATGTGTCTGATCTTTATAATAAAAATGAAACTGAAACATTAGGGAGCAAAGCTCTTCCATGTATTTAGCTATAGGGTCCCAGAAAACATGATCATTTTGATGATCCTCATAACATTCTTTAATTTCAGAAAACTGATTCTTAGCCACAAAAGATTTCTTTTGTATGCTATCCAATTTCTGTTCAAACTGATTCCCACAAATAATGTATTCTTTCTCATTAATATAATCATTATTTGATGTGAGTTGCTGCAAGGAATGACATAAAAAATCAACTTTTTCCTATACCTTAGGATTTTAGCAAGAATTTTCCAATATTTCCTCTTGCTGTTTGAAATGATTCTCATACTCTTGATGATCAAAGGATTGAAAAACCTGCTGCAAATTTTCCTCAAACTCAGAGGATGTGACATGATTTTCATAAATAAACTGCTACTAGGTTTCTTTTTCATCTAAGGGAGATATTATCCTTTATTCTTGGTGTTATGCTTGTTGATGAAAGGTATTGTCATGAAGGGCTTCTAAAATTTCCTCATCCATGGTCTCATCATCTTCATAAAAATTCTCCAAATATTCAATAAAAATCTTAGAGTGTTTACAACAGTCTTTGACCATCAATAAAGAGGGATGACACTCTTTATACATCTCATAAAATACATCATGGAATCAGCAAGAGAATATAATGAACCATTTGGCAAGCTTTCATACCAAGACCATGCTTTTCCTTCTAAAGTGGTCATAAACATTTTCATGAGACAATATTCAGGGAACTGAACCTTAAGACTGTGTGCATGCATATGGAACCTAACCAAATGAAGAGAAAATTTTTCTTTCTTTTCATCTTTAAATATTGGAAGATCATCTAACCATTAAACCTTTGGCATAGGATTTGGAAAACCAGGGATATAAGATCGATTCATAGGGGCATACCTGGCATTCATTCTTGCAATGAAACTCATCTTGAAACTTCATCAAGCTACTGATATTTAAGCAATGGAGTCACCTTCCAATTTGATTATTTGATGTGTGGAGTCGCCAAGGTAGATGCAACCTCGAAAAGCTTCCTGAGCTACTACTACCTTCAGAAGTTCAACTTCTTGATTTTGGGAATGAGTAATCTTCAGGCTCCTGGCAGACGCACCAAAATGTTATCACAAAATCTGACCCTGATAGGCTGCTCACCAAGTATACGTCATGTAACTCTTTCAGACCAAACTTTGGTTGAGGCTTAGCCTCCTCAACCTGAGAGGGCTCTCTCAAAGGTTTATGATTTTTGATTAACAGATCGATGGCTAACTCTAAGGGAAAAAAGATAAAATGATATAATTGGTTGTATCACAGATTAGCAAAAATTCATTGGGCCATGGAGTCAATATAACTTCAACAAAACATCAAAGTCTGTTAAGCACGGAATTCAAGGAATTTGGAGTCTAAATCAATGAGTAAAACAGTAACACAGTGAAACACACAGTCCATTTGCATGTGAAGGAAGTTAGAGCATTGTGAAATGAATTCTAAGTATCACATACAAATACCACTGCAAATAGAGATATTGAAGAAGGCCATTAGAATAATAATGAACATAAACTCCTTATGAATCTTGAGTTGTAAAAAAAAAACTCTGTATTAAGCTTGAAATAACAGTGACATACAATAACACAGTCTTCTTTGCTAATGAAAATTCCCAACCTCTGTAGAATTCGATCTCATGCTCTATATAGAACATTTACAATATAGGATTCTTTCTTCTCCGCTAAATAATTCGAATTCCCATGCTTTGACACCTATTCTAACCATAAAACATGCTATTTATTACAAATACAATTGTAAAACTAACATAGAGTACTATTACAATTTGACAGCTATAATGCTTATGAAAAGTCCTAATTCTAATAGAACTGAAACTCTTAAATATCCTCCTAACAACCTTATCTAATATTTATTTCATCCTTTTCCACCTCCAATCCCATGAGGTTGAATTTGGATGTTGCCTTCAACTTTGATTGTGATCCTGCTGCTGATGATAAAACTGTCCTAAAAAATAGGAAGCATGTTTTCCTGCCTTTTAGCTCCTTTGATGCTTTTATCTATTTTGAGAATTTTGATAATTAATAGATCATATTTATATGTTTCATGTTGCCAAAAATTCACCATACATATTCAATCTTCCAGCTATGCAGAAATTATAATTCGAATAATGTAAAAAGACAAAGGATTTAACCTGCGCTATGAAAACAACTCAGTTTCATAGCGCAGTGTTTTTCTCCTTTTTTCAATTATATTTTGACCTATTTTCTTCAATGAAACCTTCACATTCGATTTTTACACTCCTACCATCTATTTCAAATCAAAATTGATCAAACTTCCCCCAAAAATTGATGTGAAAATGTGCTAGAAGACTGCTTCAACAGTTGCAAGTTATTCCTGTTTTTTCCCTAAAAATTAGGTCTTGGGACAGAGCCTTTATATTTTCATCCATGATGTATTTTGAGAAAATGAAGGAGGTTTTTGTATTCCAATTTGTCTTGAATACAAACCTCTCTTGGTTTTTTAAAATACTTCTCCCGCTGTCCAGCCAATGTCTTTAAAAAACATGTGTAAAACAGGAAAACTCTGTTTTCTGAAAATAGGGCTTCAAAGAAAGGCTTGTATCTCCCATGTCATAATTAATTTTAATAAACGTAGAGATTTTTGGTACTTAGTTATATGAGGAAGAAAAACCTCTTTCAGTGTTCCAAAATTCGTTTTCAGTGGCCCAAAACCTCCTTGGAAATTTACTACTAAAACCAAAAAACATAGTTTTTCTCTTCATGGTGAAAAAGCTGCTTTAGTAGTTTTGTAGCGCATTTGATAAAATTTACATTAGTTGCGCTACGAAACTGCTGTGTACGTATTTTTGTTTAAATATCTTCAAAATTATTACCTTGGAGATGTTTAAAATTTAAAAGTGCTGATATCATTTAAAAAACATAGGAATATGACCTCAAAAACACAATCTTCATCAACTTTTTCCTTCATCTTGATCAGATTTGGCTTATGAATTTATCACTTTGTTTTTCTGTCCAAATCACTTTGTTTCACTGCCCCTTTAACATTTCTTGAGACCCTCTCAATTGTATCTCCAGATCTTCCACCCGTGCTTTCAGATTCAAATCTTAAACAATGTCCTGATCTACGATTCTTTTTCTCCTCTGCGATACTTGCCTTCAAATAATTTCTGTTTGCTTCCTTCAGAATTTAATAATCAGCCTCGATTGATAAAATATGAGAATCACTTTGGTATAAGATAACCCTAAGCTTAAACTTGAAACATAGATTTTTCACTGCTTCTGAGTAAAACATATCAGAATTTTCAAATTTGAAATCTCTTTTCACAAATGACACCTCTGCTGTGATGATGATGAGTATGAATGGTTAAACACTTCGAAAATGACCCCTAACTGACTCACTATGATTTCATAATATGTAATATTCCTACTCAGCCTAAGCTAAGAGGAATATGCAACTTTGTCTAATTTTCTATTGCATGAATAATTGAATAAAGGAGGACATGTAAAACTCCTAAAAGAATGGATAAATCAATGCCCATATGAACATGGATAAATCTGGGCCATGAAAATAAATCAATTGCAAGTGTGAAATGGGTTTGAGCTATGAGACTGGGTCAACCTTGACCAAATCTACAACGTTGTCTATATTCAATGTACTTCATGAAAGGACAGCGCAGTTCTAGAAGGAGGCCCCTCATGTGAAAAGAGCTAACTCATCAAGGTGGTTTAGGGTTTGCAAAGGCTTTCATCTTATAAAAGGAAGGGGAAGGCAGCAAGAGAAGGTTGTTGATTGTTTATATTTCTGAGTATCTTGTATGTTTAGACAGATACTATTCTCTGCTATTTAGTGGAGAATTGTGCTGCTTAGCATTTGGAGTTCCTATGCAGGGATTTCACCTCTTCCATTGAGGATTCTTGGAGGAGTCTTGATGATTTGATCCACTATCAGGCTTTGGGCCAAGCTCTACTTCTAACTGCAACACAGATCCAATGAGGGTTTTTTTGCTTTTGTAGGCTACAATAAGTGGAACTCTAGATCTATTCAGATCTAGCTTGTATTGGAGCCTCTTCTTAGTGAGTGTGTCTTTTAACCTCCTGGAAGAGTGCATCCACTGTTTGGGCTTCAGATTTGTATCTTGGAATCTGGCCATATTTTTTATTCAAGCTAAAACGTAGTTTTCCTTGAGGGACTACATTATTTTCAGTGGAGGTTTTGCAGGGTGTTTTGACCCCATTTTTTATGAGAGATATCTGGTGCTGGGCTTTTCCTTTCACTTTGGTGATCCATGGATTAGCTTGCCGATCCATGTTCTGTTTAGATATGATTTGTTGTGTAACCAGCTCCAAAAAAGAGAAGAAAAGAGATATAAACGCCTTATAAATGAGCCACTTCGAGGGGGAAACCTCCAATACATTACATAAATGAACAATTCTTGGATGATCCAATTTACAAAACCTCATTTCTATATATAGGAGTCCATGGGGCCATAATTTAATCCTAGTGGGCCACAATGTAATCCTAGCCGACCTAACAATAATAATGTAAGGGAACAATAATAACAATATGGGGGTTACAGGGGTACAAAAATAACAATAAGGGGGGCTACACTAACATAATAAGGGACTAGACTAGTAATATAGGGACCTAACATGCCCTCTCCTTCAAACAAGTGTTGTCCTCAACGCTTGATTATTTCTTGATGCTTCTATATAAAATTCTCATCCTCCCATGTGGAATCTTCAACGAGAAAGTTCTTCCACTTGCTGAGGTAATATGAAATTGATTGATTTTTTACTTGTCGATTTCTTGTTTCTGTGTCTACTTCAAAACTTCTTTCGATGTCATGTTGATCTTCCTGTTGTTTCATTTGATTTTTCACCAAAGTTAGGTTATCCTTTGAGAGTTGGAGAACTTGTTGTTGATGCACGATGTGATCTTCCATTAATTTATCATCCATATTTGCTATTATTTGATCCTTCAAACCATCCAACTTAGCCTCCATTTCTACTTTTAAACCATCTATTTCATCTTCAATTTCTCTTCGTAAGATTGAAACTTGTTGCACTTCGTACCGTAATTTTGATATCTCATACTGCAACTCTTCCTCTTCATGCATCATAGTATAGATTTTTGAGGGATTAACGGGTATTGAATTATTTTTTTGAGGCATTATAGAACACAATACTGATAAAATTTCTAAAATATGCTCTTGGAATCAATTCAAATTGATTCTTCAAACAAGACTTATGCAATTCGGAAAAATACACACATTTTTCTTGCTTTTGAGGAGCTCGATATTGAAATTGTAGAATATCTCTCCGTGATTGCGTTCTTCAACCACTAAAATTAAGCACCGAAGTAGCCCTCCGAATTTCTCTTTGAATGCCACAGGTTTGACTTGATTTGGATTCTCCAAGACTAAGTTGTGTCCAATCTCCCACAATGACCTAATTTTGACCGGTTTAGAGAGCGAACTTGTACGACTTGCCACGTGTCACCGTTTCGTTCTTCGGCTCTGTTTTGTTCTTCGTCTCTGAAATTGATATTAAAGAAACTGAATTTTGTGTACTTGCAACCACTTTTTACGGCACTCCAATCCGATGCCCAGAGAGAGAGTTATTGAACTTTTCCCACGATCACCTCTTTGAGATGAAATTCAGGAGCCTGAAAAAGCACTACCTTCCACAGATTATATCTCCAAAAATATTCCGAACAAAGCTCTGAAATTTTTTGAAGACTTTCTTCAGGATTTCAGCTTCGCACCATAAGAAAAAATTCAGCTGTCGAACCTTCGTAGAAAATTTTTTATAGCGCAAATGCCACGATGACCGGTTTAGGAGCCCTAAAAAAGACCTAACTTCCACAGATCATATCTCCGAAAATATTGCACAAGCCTGAAATTTTTAGACAAACTGCCTCAAGATTTCAGCTTCGCACCCTAAAAATTTCAGCTTCGAAGTTTTCAGAAAAACGTTATAGCGAAAATACTACTGATGACTGCTTGGAGCAACAAACCATAGAATCCAAAGCTCTGATACCAAATGTTGTGTAACCAGCTCCAAAAAGAGAATAAAAGAGATATAAATGCCTTATAAATGAGCCACTTCGAGGGGGCAACCTCCAATACATTACATAAATGAACAATTCTTGGATGATCCAATTTACAAACCTCCTTTCTATATATAAGAGTCCATGGGGCCATAATGTAATCCTAGTGGGCCACAATGTAATCCTAGCCGACCTAACAATAATAATTTAAGGGCACAATAATAATAAAATGGGGGTTACAAGGGTACAATAATAACAATAAGGGGGGCTACACTAACATAATAAGGGGCTACACTATTAATATAGGGACTTAGCATGATTTTTTTTAATGTAAAGTCACATTCAGAAATTCCTGAATCATTTTTTAGATCTGCAACTTAGAACTCATTTCTACTCTTTGTAATGCATGATTTGGTCAAAACCCCAAGGGGATCTTGTAATAGACTCTTTCTAGAGTACATATCTGAAATAGATCGGATATTTCATCCACGGATATTTTCTAGATCTGAAGTGTAACATTCATCTGCTACAACTCCTTAAAATAACATTGTTAAGCTATTTTTCAGTTTATATATGTGTTGCAGCCTTGTTTTCTAAAGATTTCTTGCTCTATTGTCTCCTGTATCCTACTATATAATGTAAGAGCATCATTGTAATTCTGATTTGTTGCTATATATTCATAAGTGGATCTTATTTGATGGCCTCCTACTCATGCTTTCCAAGACTGCGTTATTTCTGAAGTAGTTTGTTGTGCATAGCTGCAGCCCCTCTTGTAGGGTGTTTTTCAGCTAGACTAGGTGGTGGGAGATCTGTTTACCACATCTAGTTTGATTTTTTTTTGCTCCCCTTTTGGATCTAGACTCCATATCTGCTGATATAAGGTATCTAAGGGTTTTAAAATCATTTTTGTGCATAGATCTCTCAGGAGTACGTTATTTCAGCAGGCTTGCTGTGCAATCCCAATTTTTGGATATTACAGTGATTTCAAAGCTCCTTTCTTGGCATAGCCCGTGCTTTCATTGGAGAACCACAACCATGTTGCATTTAGAAGAAGATGAGAATATTACTAAGAGGGAGAAGAGGTATCAGAATAGAAGTCACAAGAAGTTTGATTACACCACGAATGATCAAGACAAGGGTAAAGCCCCTGAAACTGCAAATGATAAAGAAGGAGAAGAGTTTGAAAGAACTCTTTTGGTGGCCATTCAAGATCTTGATAGAGAGATAAAAGAGATGAGGATGGAAATAATGAGGGAATATCCTGGGAGATTTCATCCTAGGTAAATTTTTGACATGTCTCACCACTGGACTGGTCAACCAGTGAATCAGCCACAAGCACCACAAGCTCCACAACACTCCACTATGCCTACCTTCTTGGTCGTGGAGAATGAAGGAACACAAGAGCAAGCATCCCTTGAAGACTACTTTTTGGAATATGAATCTTAGAATCATAGATTCAGAGACCACTTGAGTTTCCAAGAGTTTTGTCACCTCAAGGACAAAAGAAGACCAAGGCAGCAGTATAGAGATGGTGGGTTCTTTCATAATCATGATAGACACCACTCTATGGGCAGATTATTTTTTCCCAAGTTTGATGGGTCATCCACCAATTCTTCCAAGGCAAGGGTAGAAAATCTAGATATGTACTTTTAGTTGAATAAATTCCCTGAGATTGAAGCCATCAAGATTGCAGCACTGCACTTTGAAGGTGAAGCAAACAATTGGTGGTTCCATGGGTTGTATACATTGGGCCATGCTAATGTGACTGCCTACTCTGAATTCACTAGAAGACTGGTGGATAGGTTTGACAGAAAGGATCCAGAAGCACCTTTCATGAGCCTTGCAAAGTTAAAACAATCGGAAAATGCAGATACTTACATATTTCAATTTTTGAGATTATCAGTTATGGTTCTTGATCTGTCTGCAACAAGGAGGGTGTACATGTTCATCGATGGCTTGGATGAATCTTTGCATGGGTTGGTTAAATCTACCAAGCCCATCACTTTGCATGATGCCATTGAGAGGGCTAGAGACCTCCAAGATGCCTTGCCAAAAGCAAAGGAAACTTTCCAGAGCAAGGCCCCTCACCTTTCTAAAGGTAAGGAAGAAAAATATGCTCCTTCCAAGGAGAGGCCATTCAAGAAGCCTCTTGATATTGAACTCAGGAGGGAGATGAGAAAGAAGAGACTATGTTTCACCTGCCAAGAGTCATGGGCACCTGGACATGGATGTGTTGCTGGGAAAGCACACTACATAGAAGTCTTCTCAGATTTTGAGGAGGAAGATGAAGATGATGAACCAAGGAGGGGTCACAGTGTTGATAATGTTGAGGGAGATACAACACCATCTGGAGATGGGGATGCAACCTCTGCTCCAATAGGTGGAACTCTTGCATCTTTAAGAGGAGCGCCTAAGCATTTGACGCTAAGAGTAAAAGGTTCAATCATGAATCAGAAGGTATCTGTGCTGATTGAGAGTGGGGAAACCCACAAATTTATTGATGCTCATCTTGTGTAGAGGAGAGTAATCCCCACTAATACTTGTAATATTTCCAATTTTTACAGCTCATGGGAATATTGCATTTTATTTTCAGTTTTCTTTATTCATGAATAAAAGTATGCGAAGGAGGTTTATTAAACTCCTAAGTTGAGAATAAATACATGAACAATGTGAAAAGGGATAAATATAGGCTATTATATTAAACAACCCTAAGTGTGAAAAGGGGAAATTCATTTGAATGGGTCAATCTTGGCCCCACCTACAACGCATATTAGAGGGAAACTTATCCATCAAGCACAACGTACTTCTAGAAGAGGATCTCTTATGTGAAAGAGGATAAGTTGAAGAAGGTGGTTTAGGGTTTTGGAAAACCCTCATGTTATAAAAATAAGGAGAGGCAGCAAGAAAAGGTTGTTGAAGAATTTCAGAAGTTGCTGTAGCAACTCTAGTCTCTTGGTTGTTTAGATTGAGGGAAGAGGATTTCCTGTTTAAGAATCCTCTCTCCTTCCATGGAGTAGCTCTTTGGAGGAGACTGTGATGCATCTCTCCACTATCTGGAATTATGGCCAAGCTTCTTTTCTATAGCAGCACTGGTCCTGTTGAGGGTTTTGTAGCTGCTTGTGAGTTCCAGCAAGTGGGTGAACTAGATCTGCAAGATCTAGTTGTTTAGAGGAGATCTCTCTCAAGGACGTTGTCTTGTGACCACCCGGAAGAGGATCTCACTCTCCTTTTGATTTCAGATCTATAATTTTTATCTGTTGTATCATTTCATTCCAGCTACTACGCAGTCCCTTCCATGAACTACGTTATTTCCATGTACATGTTTCATTGTTGTCTAGATTTCTCATTGTACTAGCTTTCTGGTGATTGAGGCTTGCCTCTCACTTTGAAGATTTGTAAAGTAGCTTGATGATATATTCATGTTCAGATCTGATATATAATTTAATGAAATCCATCTTTATAAATCTCTGAAGTTTCTTGCAGTTCAGTGTATTAAAAGCTAGATCTACACTTTGTTATATATTATTTTGATAAAACCCCAAGGGGATCTTGTTAAGAAGGCTGAGTAGTTTCCAGATCTGGTATGGTTCTGATGTTTCAGTCATATATCATTTTTAGATCTGAGTTTTAACCTACAATAGCTGAAGCTCCTCATATAGGACACTGTCAAGTCTTTTTGCAGCTTTCCATGTGGTACTACTACAATTTCTGAAGGATTCTTGCTCTTGATTCATGTAAATCTAATTCTTCTACAAGGGAACTTAATTATGGATCTGATTTCTTGCTGTCATACTGTAATATGATTTTAATGGCTGATTTTCAGTGACTTCTAGCAGAAAATGCGCAATTCCTAAAGGAGGGTTCCTCTATTAACTCAACCCTCTCCTTTAGCTGATTTTCAGCTAGTGTTGATTGTGGGAGGTCTGTTTAAGCCCTCTAAACCCATTTTATTTTGCTAAAAATATGCATGTAGGTCCCACACAGCCTAAAATAAGGGAACCCAGCCCTGGTATACATTATTTTAACACTAGCTTGCTTATACAACGTCCTCCTTGAGCCTATTGCAGATTTTCCTGAGAGTGGAATTTCCCGCTTCTTCCTTGTTTGGTTTTTGTTTCTCTTTTGGATACATTATTTATATATGTAGATCTAAGGGTCCTAAGGGTAGAAAAGTACAAGAGGAGTGTGTCATTCCCACACTTTCTGTGTTTCACCAATCTTCTATAGATAGAATCTGGAACGAGCCAGGAAGCCTCTGGGTTTCACCCTCTCTTTAGAGGTGATATAACAAGTAAATTCCCTACCATTCTATCTCTGGTTTATATCTATTGGTTTGATTCCATATTTTTGTGATTCCATAGTGGAACACTTTAATATATTCCCTACTGAGCCTATTTTTCCCCATTTGGAACATTACAGTGGTATCAGAGCATGATCTCTGGCACAGCCTATGAGATCAAGCTACCAGTGAATCAAAGAGCAGAAGCAGAGATCAGTTTTATGGAGCATATGATATCATTCTCATCATTATTCAAATCTAATAAGGGCCTCTCCTAAGAGGTAAATCAGAAGAGAGAAAGAAGAAGCACCGAGACTCCTAGAGGGTTTCGAGAAGAAGCAAGTTGCAGTAAGAGTTGCATGAGATATCAAGAAGAAGAAGGAAGCCCTAGCACTTCCTATCAGTAGAATAGAAGACTGGAGAATCCTAGATCTCCTCATAGATCCACTATGCCCACTTTCTTTGAATAAGGTGAGAGGTGTAGCAATGAAGAAAATAGATGCAAAGAAACTCCTAAAGGGTTTCAAGATGAAGAGGACGAACTATACACTTCCTGTCATCACAAGGCAGGGAGAATGATTGAAGAAGAGGTCTCATTGCTTCTTTTTAAAACATTGAAGAGTATAGAAGAAAATCTCAAGGGGTTTGAGGAACAGAGGAAAAAGATGAGCTACAAAGATGCATCTCTCAAAGGAACAAAGGAGAATGTCAATCTTGTCACTTTGGGCAAGAGATCTCCGTTTTCACTACCTGTTGCTAAGGAGCTTGCATCTAGATAAGAGACACTTGCATCTTTGCAAGTTAGTCTTGAGTTCTTATCATATGGGGTCCCATGCATGAATCAGGAAATGCATGAGGAGGAGAATAAATATTCCAGTGCTGGTGTACTTGAAGAAAGGAGGCAATCATTCTTACCACCAGTTTGGAGGCATCATTGATTCGGATGGAGGAACTCTTGTGTTATGTCAAGAGGGTCCTACATATCAGTTGATCCAAGGTATGCATAAGATTTCAGCATGTATTATTTCAAGATATATGCATAGCCAAGGGTTAGATCAAAGTGCTGATTTGAAGCAAAGACATGTCACAGCGCAGAGGGCCCTTGATCTAATCAAGGATGAGACTGGAAGCTATCCCTATGCATCATTGTTGAGCTACATTCAATATCTTGGTTTGGTATGTAGGGTCTCAAGAAAGGGGATTAGTATTATCCTATGTTCAGTGGCTGATTGTGAGATCAGCAATGACACTTGCTTGGAGACAATACATGCATCACTTTGCATATCTACATCACTGTCACTTAGTGACTGTGATAAGGAGGCTTCATCATTCTTGAAGTATGTTGGAGGTTCTGCAGATTCAAAGATTCACTGGTTTTGGAAGACCATACATGAGAGGAAGGTCTCACTAAGATATCTCAAAAAAGATGCATTTCAGTATTCCATGAGATGCAAAGTTCTTCAGTGGGTTAAAGGAGATGGTATTCTAAAAATGGAGAATACCATGATTGTGCAACACATCACTCAAATTCCATATTTGAGTGAGTGGATGAGGATGGTGATCAAGGGGTCACATGATCACTTGCAGACATATATGGACCAGAAATATTGGTTACGCTGGTTGCCCTTCGGAGACTCCTATCACTCTCCAAAGGCACCTATTTTTTTGATCTATGCATTGAAGAGCAGTTATGAAATGTATAAGGAGGCATGGCAGCACTGGTTGCCTTGGGGTAAGCATGATCTCTACCCAAGTATTCTCATTCTCTTATCTCATGCTGGGTACATCATTAGTAGCTTATATGGAGAGGAAGCATGGATGATGTGATTGTTAGAGGGAGAGTTGGACATCACAAGTTAAATCTTATGTCCATGTATTCACCTATTCTTGAAGTATGTCTCATATGTACACATGCATTTCTGTTGGAGGTATATTTCATGCATGAACTTTGGCTTGGGAGGAGGAATTACTCCCACATGATGTGGTATGAGGAGCTTGCTTGTACTATGTTGGTGAGGCATTTTACATGTTCATCATTATGTTGTTGCTCCAAGATCCACATGTTGATGAGGCAAGAAGGCTGCAAAGTCCTTGTTTCTATGGGTGCTTTTGGGTGAGTATGTTTGCTACCCAATAGCTCATTATTTTCTGAATCATGCCTTGGATTTCAATGTTTTTTTGCAGCAAGAGAAGGCATGTACAATTTTGTTTCACTTGAGAAGGTATGGCCACCACATGACATCTCCTATGTCTATGTGTTTTGCATGGTGAGAAATTTGGCATAATCATCTCAAGATGTGCATTGATGATGGTACTTTGTATTGAGCTGATGTGACATATCATATGTCCATTAGCATGGTTTGGTTTCATGATGCACATGAGGAGGAAAGAGGGTAGCAAGATTCCTTGTTGTTTTGATGCTTTTGAATGAGTATGGTGACCACCCCATGACTCATAATTTTCTAGTTCATGCCTTATGTATCAAAGATAACTTGCAGCAAAGAAAGGCATGCACATCATCTTTTGGGAAGCATGGCTTGTCCATCTTACATGGAGGAGATGGAGGATGGCAGCAAATGGCCTTGCAATGGTGGTTGATTTCGGGAGAATATGGTTTGAAATATTTTTTTTATCCATATTACTCCTTTCCTTCTCCTTTGCATAACGCTGAAATGATGGAGTTTGGATCCAACAAGGCCAACAGGGCTAAGAATGGAGGCATAGCAATGCTTATTCAAGTTCACAAACATGGGATGGAGGAATGTTCTGCATGATGAAGCTTTTCCTTTATGGGAGGAGCTACCTTAATTTATGTCTCTCATATGTTTGTGATGGTGTTGGACATCATGTATTTGTCATCTTGTGCTTCACAGTAAGGAGAGGACGTCTAACCTCATAGTTGGAATTCATCTCATGCATGGGTAGAAGACATCCTTGGAACCAAACATACATAACCTATTGCAGCAAATGGAGGAAGCCTTCCTTATGTGGATTCCATTTGGAGGGGATATATGGCTTGCATCTACAATAAGAGTTGCTTGAGGGCAAGCAACATTTTGCTGGGGGAGACTGTAATATTCCCAATTTTTGTAGCTCATGGGAAAATTTCATTTTATTTTCAGTTTGCTTTATTCATGAATACAAGTATGTGAAGGAGGTTTATTAAAATCCTAAGTTGAGAATAAATACATGCCCAATGTGAAAAGGGATAAATCTGGGCTATTATATTAAACACCCCTAAGTGTGAAAAGGGGAAATTCATTTGAATGGGTCAATCTTGGCCCCACCTATAGCGCAGATTAGAGGGAAGCTTATCCATCAAGCACAACGTACTTCTAGAAGAGGATCTCTTGTGTGAAAGAGGATAATTTGAAGAAGGTGGTTTAGGGTTTTGGAAAACCCTAATGTTATAAAAAGAAGGAGAGGCAGAAAGCAAATGTTGTTGAAGAATTTCAGAAGTTGCTGCAGCAACTTTAGTCTCTTGGCTGTTTAGCCTAAGGGAAGAGGATTTCCTGTTTAGGAATCCTCTCTCCTTCCATGGAGTAGCTCTTTGGAGGAGATTGTGATGAATCTCTCCACTATACGACATTATGGCCAAGATTATTCTATATAGAAGCGCTGGTCCTGTTGAGGGTTTTGCAGTTGCTCGTGAGTTGCAGCAAGTGGGTCAAATAGATCTGCAAGATCTAGTTGTTTAGAGTAGATCTCTCTCAAGGATGGTGTCTTCTGACCACCCGGAAGAGGATCTCACTCTCATTTTGATTTCAGATATGTAATTTTTATCTACTGTATCAGTTCATTCCATCTACTACGCAATCCCTTCCATGAACTGAGTTATTTCCATGTACATGTTTCACTGTTGTCTAGATTTCTCTTTGTACTAGCTTTCTGGTGATTGAGGCTTGCCTCTCACTTTGAAGATTTGTAAAGTAGCTTGCTGATCTATTCATGTTCAGATATGATATATAATTTAATGAAATCCATCTTCATAAATCTCTGAAGTTTCCTGCAGTTCAGTGTATTAAAAGCTAGATCTACACTTTGTTATGCATTATTTTGATAAAACCCCAAGGGGGTCTTGTTAAGAAGGCTGAGTAGTTTCCAGATCTGGTATGGATATTATGTTTCAATCATATATCAGTTGTATATCTTAGTTTTAACCTACAGCAGCTGAAGCTCCTCATATAGGACGTTTTCAAGTCTTTCTGCAGCTTTCCATGTGTTACTACTATAATTTCTGAAGGATTCTTTCTCTTGCTTCATGTAAATCTAATGATTCTAAAAGGGAACTTCATTATGGATCTGATGTATTGTTTTCATACTATAATATGAGTTTAATGGCTGATTTATAGTGACTTCCAGCAGAAACTGTGCAATTCTTGAAGGAGGGTTCCTCTATTAACTCAACCCTCTCCTTTAGCTTATTTTCAGCTAGTATTGATTGTGGGAGATTTGTTTAAGCCCTTTAAACCCATTTGTTTTTCTGAAACTCTGCATGGAGGTCCCAAAAAGCCTAAAATAGGGGAAACCAGCCCTGGTATGTATTATTTTAACACTGGCTTGCTTATACAACGTCCTCCTTGAGCCTATTGCAGATTTTCCTCAGAGTGGAATTTCCCGCTTCTTCCTTGTTTGGTTTTTTCTTCTCTTTTGGATCCATTATTTAGATCTATAGATATAAGGGTCCTAAGGGAAGAAAAATCCAAGAGGTTTGTGTCATTCCCACACTTGTTTTGTTTCACCAATATTCTATAGACAGAGTCTAGAACGGACCAGGAAGCCTCTGGGTTTCACCCTCTATTTAGAGGTGATATAACAAGTAAATGCCCTACCAATATATCTTTGGTTTAGATCTATTGGTGTGATTCCATATTTCTGTGATTCCATAGTGGAATACCTTAAGATATTCCCTACTAAGCCTACTTTCCCCCATTTGGAACATTACAATAGTTTTGAGGGATTCTCTGTTTTGGTCCCAAGATATAGGACAATGCAATGCAAGCAATATGTCCCATCACTCTCAGTCACTATGGGGTCCTACACTTTGGTGGATCACTTTTTGGTAGTTGACATACCAGACACTAATATCATTTTGGGTGTCCAATGTTTGATTACATTGGGGAAAGTCACCACTGATTGGAAAGATTTGCAGATGGAGTGGGTGGCCATGAAGAGTGGTAAACCCCAAATGATCCAAGGCATGCATAATTATCCCTCACCTAGAACTTCCACACAAACAACAGAGATGGATTTGCACAGTGGAAGCAAGGATCTCACAGTCCCTTCTCTTATGTTCATGAGAATTCTGCAAGGGACATTCTTATCTAGTGGAAAACCACCTGGGAGGCCACCATATTCAGATCTTGTGGGGGAGGCCTCATAAAGTGCTGCTCCAAATCTAGATCCAGAAGGGATTGGAGCAATGGGAGACCAAGCTATAGTGTTGGAGGGCTTGGAAAAACTCAAGAGTGAGGGAAATATTCTTCCTGCATCACTATCACCCTCTCTCTTTCTTATATCTGCGCTGTGGGAGGAGAAGAATGGGAGGAAAAACCTTCTAACACACAACTTTGGCATGAGATATGTCAGAGAAGAGATCAGCAACATGACCCTTCCATGGATGTATCATATATGCTGTCATTGTTGAACATTGTGGATCTGTATTGGAAATCTCAGCTGCTTGTAGAGTATTCCAAATATCTCAGCACAGGTATGATACTAGATGACATGCAGCAAGAAGAGGGCTACTCAGTCCAAGGGGGAGTCATCTCTTATCATGGTAAGGTCTTCTTGGCTAGAGATTCCAAGCTCAAGCAAAAGATACTATAAGGGGCACATAAAGAATTCTTTCTCAGCCATATGAATTCAATGAAGATCTATACCCTGATCATAAGGAGCTTTGATTGGGAAGGCTTGAGAGAGGAACTACATCATCACTTTCAAGAGTGCATGAGCTATGTGGAGTTGGGACAACCAATGGACTTTATGCAAGATTCATTTCAGCCTTTCATTCCTTCTTTTGAGAGGAGGGGAATGCCCATGGACAACTACATGTGTATGAGGAACTTTGATGGTGAAAGATCTGACCATGTAGAGCAAGCTTTATCTTCTGATTTCTCATATTCTTTTACCATGTTTTTGTACGATATGAATCCTAAAGGGAGTGAGAGATCATGTGGATCTCATGAATTTTGGTGGGCCAATAGAAATGTTGAACTTGGCCACTCCCTTGTTTTGCAAAGGGAGATTCATTCTCATGGTGGGTGCTTTCCGAAGGCACCAAACTTATCTAACATCTTCAGCCATGTTAAGGTGACTCATGTAGCAAATGTGTGGTGGGAATTCCACTTACCACACCTTGATCTAATGCAAGCAGGAGATGCGCTGCACTGGCATCACATGTGGGATTTTGACCCACCTCCTCAAGCTCAGATTTCTGTTTGCATATATGTATTCTTTCTTCCATACTTGGATGATATAGTTGTACTATTTATGGGATTGTATGGAGGGAGGATGGGAAGTTTTTATGTACCACATGGATTGGAACTTCCCCCTGTACCTCATGCTACATGTTTTAGATGGAGCATTGATCCAGCCACGTTTATTTCTATTTATTTTTTCACTCCTGGTGGGATGGACTATGCACATCTTATGTTGACCTTGGAGGAACAATTCCTGATGTATTAGCTTGATGAGCACTTGGATTATGATGAGGACTTGATCATTGATGATGTCATCAATGGAGGAGGCGAAGTACTACAAATCTTACCCTATCAGTTGCTTGAGGACAAGCAACATTTTGGAGGGAAGGACTATAATATTCCTACTTAGCCTAAGCTAAGAGGAATATGCAATTTTGTCTCATTTTCTGTTGCATGAATAATTGAATAAAGGAGGACATGTAAAAATCCTAAAATAATGAATAAATCAATGCCCATCTGAACATGGATAAATATGGGCCATGTAAATAAATAAATTTTAGCTGTGAAAGGGGTTTGAGCTATGAGACTAGGTCAACCATGACCAAATCTACAGTGCTGTCTAGATTCAATGTACTTCATGAAAGGACAGTGCAGTTCTAGAAGGAGGCCCCTCATGTGAAAAGAGCTAACTCATCAAGGTGGTTTATGGTTTGCAAAGGCTTTCATCTTATAAAAGGAAGGGGATGGCAGAAAGATAAGGTTGCTGATTGTCTATATTTCTTAGTATCTTTTCTGTTTAGACAAATACTATTCTTTGATGTTCAACGGAGAATTGTGCTACTTAGCACTTGGAGTTCCTATGCAGGGATTTCACCTCTTCCATTGAGGATTATTGGAGGATTCTTGCTGATTTGATCCACTATCAGGCTTTGGCCCAAGCTCTACTTCCAACTGCAATGCAGATCCAGTGAGGGTTTATCTACTTTTGTAGGCTGCAAGTACAAGTGGAACTCTAGATCTATTCAGATCTAGCTTGTATTGGAGCTTCTTCTCAGTGAGTGTGTCTTTTAACCTCCTGGAAGAGTGCATCCACTGTTTGGGCTTTAGATTTGTATCTTGGCATCAAGCCATCTCTGTTATTCAAGCTACAACGTATTTTTCCTTGAGGGACTGCGTTATTTTCAGTGGAGGTTTTGCAAGGTGTTTTGACCCCATTTTTGATGAGAGATCTCTGGTGCTGGGCTTTTTCACTTTGGTGATCCATGGATTATCTTGATGATCCATGTTCTATTTATATATGATATATTTTAATGTAAGGTCATCTTCAGAAATTCCTGAATCATTTTTCATAGCTGCAACTTAAAACTCAGATCTACTCTTTGTTATGCATGATTTGGTCAAAACCCCAAGGGGATCTTGTAATAGAGTCTTTCTAGAGTACATATCTGAAATAGATCTGATATTTCATCCACAGATATGTTTTATATCTGAATTTTAACATTCAGCTACTGTATCTCCTTAAAATAACGCTGTTAAGCCATTTTGCAGTTTATATATGTGTTGCAGCCTTCTTTTCTGAAGATTTATTGCTCTTTTGTCTCCTATATCCTATTGTATAATGTAAGAGCATCACTTTAATTCTCATTTGCTGCTTTATATTCATAAGTGGATCTTATTTGATGGCCTCCTTCTCATGCTTTCCAAGACTACGTTATTTCTGAAGCAGTTTGTTGTGCATAGCTGCAGCCCCTCTTGTAGGGTGTTTTTCAACTAGACTAGGTGGTGGGAGATTTGTTTACCATGCCTAGTTTGATTTGTTTTTTCTCCCCTTTTTGATCTAGACTCCAGATCTACTGATCTAAGGGATCCAAGGGCTGAAAACTCATTTCTATGCATAGATCTCTCAGGAGTGCGTTATTTCAGCAGGCTTGTTGTGCAATCCCAATTTTGGGATATTACATAATATCATAACTTAACGTATTTTGACAGTTTCTGTATTTTGACATGACATTTCTAAGAATCCGTGCTTTCATAGCGCACATAGTGAAATTTTTCTGAAATGCGCTATGAAAGTAGAAACACTTTCGTAGCGCAAAATTGAGTTTTTCAACTGACCGCGCTACGAAACTGCAGCTTTGTGGCTAATTGCAGAGGATTTTTCCAAAATTTTAAAACATCATTTCTAAATGAATGATGGGACTTTTCAACCATGGAATGAGACTTAAAGACCTTATTTGGAAATGAAAACTGACTTTTTTAAGACCTCTAACCCTATCACTTACCCTTTTAAGAATGAAATGACTCAAGACCTATTTGACACCATGCCTAGAACAAGCTAAACTTTCAGAGTTTAGAAAAAAAAAAAATTATGGTGATAATAATGTTCATAAGGAAGCTCATATGATTTTGAAGCGTATCAAGTGAAATGATGTTTTGGGTGTGACTACATTATGATACATGTCCTTATGCACCCTTCATGCATTTTTTTTAAACTAAACCTTGTGTATTTCACTTAAAGCAATTATGGGCACCACATCTCTTTGAAAAATTGTGTATCAAACTTCAAAGAATCTTTGATGCAATATGTCTTTTGAAAATTGTACCTAAATTATTTTTTTGTTTGTGACACATTGCACTTAATTAAGCTATTGGTCCATGCAATATGTCACACGTGTGAAATATTATTTTCTTTGTGGTATGCTAGTGTATGACAATAAAGCATTTTTTTTAATGATGTGACAAGTTCCACCCCTTTAATCTTTTGGTCCATATAATATGTCGCATGCATGGATTTTTCAATGTGATATGACAGGAGAGGGAGAAATTTGGGAAGTGCAATATGTCACATCAAAATAAACATTGGATTGATGAGATGTGTCATGGCAAACAAAATTTTGAGGAAGCGTAATGTATTGCATGAAATTAAACTTTGACACAATGAGATATGTGACAATTAAAAGTGGTTTTTGTGTGATATGTGTTTTGTTGCATGTAAACTATTTTGTTGGGGCAATACTTGTTGTGTCAAGAGTAAAGTCATTTTTGATGTGATAGTGTTGTGTTCTGACCAAAATAACTTTTAATGTGATACAATGCAAATGAGAAATGTTTGGTTAGATGTGAAAACAATTTTTTGTACAAGTGTTTTGAAATTTTTAGGGGAAAAATCTTGCTCACAGGCTGAGTAAAGATCAAAGCAAGCCCTTAATGAGCCTAGTGAGAAGCCAAAATGTATCTTGATATTAGTATATTAGTTCTGTTAGGTCTCTGTAATTTATTAGCAAGATTGGCAGAGTCCAATTACAGAAACAACATCGTTTCAACCAACTTTGGGATTCTAGGATCTAGCCCTCCTGAATCCGGAGAGGGATCTCTCCAATATGTACAAAGATGGATATTGTCTTTGAAGTTTGAAATAATGATATTAGGCTAGTTGTGAAGGCCAAGGATTTTGTTTTGGATGGTTGAGCATGAAATGTTACTCGAGGGGAAAGTTCTAAGTGCAAAAAGTTTCGAAAGTGAGAAGTTGCAAGTGAAAGAGTAAACTTTGATCAAGAAGAAAGATGATGGCAAGTTTTCAATCCATTGGGCTATGGAGTCATAAGAGGATTTAATCGAAGCATTCAGGTTCAAGAGTGATCTATGGGGCAAGTCATCTATGCCTAAGGATCTCTTTAAAGTTTGATTTATGGAATGGAGTGATACAATTAGGAAAGGGAAATGACAGATGCAGAACAAAGAGCAGCCCAGGATCTGGAAAGTACTTTGAAACTATCCAGCCTTTGACCAAGCACTTAAGAAAAACATAGAAGCACACTAGGATCTGGAAAGTACTTTGAAACTATCCAGCCTTTGATACACTTCTAATAGAATACATATAACACAAAGGGAAACACAAAGATAACACAGAATGGTCTAAGATCTGATAAGTACTTCGAAACTAGTCAGCTTTTAACACATCCTAAGGGAAACAATCAAATAGTTGAGCAAACAAGAAAGGGACTCAGGGCTAACCTTTGATTTCCTCAATTCATTCCTTACACAACATATATTGAAAGTAACATTTAAAAATAACATCCAACTGTGACAAAAGATGAGGGAACGCCAGCATCCCTGTACTTAGACTGAATTAAATCATTTCTAAATAACACAGTTAGAAGAAAACATTGGGATAAAGATTTCTCAGCCAGAAAAGGTTACTGATGTACAGTAGGTCCTAACCCTGTTTAAACTATTCTTTATAGTGGAAAATGAAACAGATTGAAAACAGAAATAAAATGACAAGTTCACAGTGAGAATAACATCACCATCAGCATAGACCAGGATCCCATAAATCAGTTTGTATTGATGCTTCAAACGAGTTACAATCTTCAGATCCAGTGTTTTAATCCATCTCTCTTCACAACCTAATCTATCTGTTACAAGCAGAGCTCCAAGGGCCAGCGAACACTATGTACAAATAGAAGTCTCCAGCTCAAGTGTATTCCAAAGTTCTGCAACCCACAATTTCTCATCTTCTTCTGAGGTATTTATAGAAGAATGAGGAGGTGATCTGAGAAAAGATCTCTCAGGATAATTAATACAGGTTCAAGACTTCTCGGCCTTTTGGGGGGCTCGAGGGAGAAATTTACAGGTGGATCGCTGCATTAACTGTTTTACAATAAATATCAAAGCTCGGTGGGAGTTTTATTTTGACTTTGAGGCTCTGTGTGCTGTGTGGAGTAACTCCGTAGATATTTTCTTCATTGATTACCTTGCAGAAGTAACTCCTTAGCTGCTCTGAGGCGAATATCTGATTTTCTTCACTAACTTCGGCCTTTGCTTTGAAAGGTTTGAGGAAACAGGTGGCTCGGGGGTAGCTGAGGAATCAATTTGCCTCAGATGTGGCGGTGGAGGCTTTCTGTCTGATAAAACACTTTAGGTTTTCTTTTAAACTGTGTTTTAGATTGGGGATTAGGCTTTTGATAACTGTTTTTTAGCCGTAATCCCCATAAAAACTGTCTTCGATCTTCATCTCCTGTGCTTTGTCTTCAAAATTGATACTCTTTAACTGTTCTCTTGAATAAAACAGTGTCTTGTCAATGTGCAGGGGCAGCACAGGCCATTTATGTGTTATCAACGCTCATGAAACGCTGATAAATCACTGGATTCAAACCTGGGAATGGTTGTGTTTTAATAGCCCGAAGGCACAGGAAACGTCTTTCCCGGTCTTCGGCCTTTCTTCATAACATAATGGAAAACCATAGAAATACCTGAAAAACACAAAACAATTAAGAAATCCTGCGGAAATAGGTTTAAACTGCTTCATATGGCGAGGGAGGAGCGTAGCCGTCAGATAAAAATATCCAACGGTGGAGATCGGCGTAGAACAGGCAAAGGAGAGCGGGGAGAAGAAATTAGGCGGGGTGGTTTTGGACCGTCCGATCTGGACACGTGGATGGTCCAGATCTAATCAGAGGATTGTAATCGGAGGGGAGAAACAAAAGGAGCGATTGGAAAATGCCGATGCGATTGCGCGATCGGGGGACTAGTGCGATCAAGTGATAACCGTTGATCTCGGGTTCAGATCAACGGCGGGGATGTAATCGGAGGGGCGGTGCGATTTACGCTGAGCCGTTGGATCGGCTGGGAGATGGACGACTGCGATTAAATCGGGAGGTGACACGATCAGGGATCGGAAGGCAGGAATTGCGATTGTGATTGGGAGGGGGAATGCGATTGAGTGCTGGCCGTCAGATCGCGGGAAGGATGAACGGTCGGGATTCAATCGGGGGATCACGATCGGGGGCAGGGAGATAGGACTTGCGATCAGGAGTTGCGATGACCGTCCGATCTGCAGAAGGAAGGATGGCCAGGATTAAGTTGGAATATTGCAATTGGAGCACAGAGAAGAAGGCATGCAATTGAGTTATGCGATTGCGAAGGAGCAATTGGCGCAGGGCCGTTGGATCGGCGGGACAGATCAACGGTCAAGAATAAATCGGAGGGAGAGTAGGATTGGAAGATCGGAGGTATGGGCTGCGATTGATCAGAGGGCACACTTGAAGCATTGCGATTGCGATCGGGCGGGGGGCTGCGATTAGCGTTCCACCGTCAGATCTCCGCGGAAGATCAATGGTGCGGAACGCATCGCCATACTTATCGTTATAAATAAATCGCATCGGAGTTTCGACTATTACAAAGGATTTGTGCACCCGCCCGACTTCTGATTGCGATTAGTGCTTGGGACTTAAGTGCTTGGTCCCAGCGCCGGGGCATGTGCGGGGAAGTGGTTTGAAAGGGGCTAGCGGGAGGGGGCTTATGCCTATATTAAGGTCGGAAGGTGGGTTTTGGTCCATTTAAATGGAATTTGAAGGCCAAGGAAGGGAACGATAGAGGGGTAAGGGAGGAAAATGGCCAAAAAAGGTTAGGGGAGGGATTTAAAGGGGATTTTGGGGGTTCGGCACAGCTCAAAAAGAAGTTTTAAACCATGTCAGGAGGATTTTCACGAATGGAGGGAGAAACTTATGAAAAGTAGGGAAATAATATGGAGAAAAGGGGGAGTAAATGAAGGTTAGTTATGAGTGGGAGAAAGGGGAAAAATGATGGTTTCTTCAGCAGTTTCTTACAGGATATCAGCAAAATTAATAGGAACAGTAATGAGGATTTTGGACAGAGGCATGAGACCTACAAGGAGTCTTCAAGAGCCAACAAATTTTTTAGTGATAAAATTTGTTCCTTGGAGGCTCCAAAAGTCTTAGCCACCTTTTGGTATAACAAAAAATTATAGGTGGCTAACAGTGGCTCCACTTGGGGATGGTGCCTTCTTGAAGGCATCAAGAACTTCGGACTTGCATCTTCTGGGAGGTTGATTAGTTGCCTCATCCATCGGGCTACCTTCCCTGTGATTTGAATGATCTTCTCTAAAAACATATTTGGCAGCCATGAAAACGAGGGACCTTCATCAACAAGCTTTCTACCTACCCAATCCTACAGATCTAACATTTTTTCTTCTTAGAGTGCACTTGGATTGCCAAACTCTCTTACAACATTTTATTCTTTTGAAAGCATAAAAACTAATCTAATTCTACTCCTTATTTCTCCCTGAGCTCAGATTAAACAGTTGAGCTTAGATATTTCTCTACCTAATCTACTATCTGTTGGGATTTAGCTGTCCAACAGACTTTCATTCTCTAAATTCTATAACAAAATTCAAAAACAGTCAAGTCAAGATTAAGCTTTTTGACTTGCCGCGATCTATGGCATAAAAACAAGTTGCACATAGACATTATTTTTGCAGGAAATTAAAATAAAAAAATGGAAGGCTTAAGATCTGAAAGTTGAGCACTTCCTTCATCTTTTCATAGCTCTTTTTTTGGATTTTTCTTTGAGCTGTCTTTGCTTTCTTCTGGTTTAGATTTTGAGCAAATTAAAACTATTCTTTCTCTTTTGTGACTCAGAAAATAAAACAGTTTTGAGTCATTCTTCTTTTGGAAACTTTGGTTCAGATTTTGAGTTTGTTTGAACCTTCATTTCTACCCTAATTTATCTACTGATAAGCCAAGATTGAACAGTTTGGCAAATCAATTTCACTACCCTATCAGCAGAAAATTGAAAGCTAATTAGTCAAGTTTAAACTGTTTGACTAACCAGAAGTGTGTTTTCAGGAGTGGCATTTGATCTTGCACACTTTCCGATTCATTTCTCTTTTTGGCATGGGGCTGTGCCTTTCTTGTTTTTCATTTCTGCCCTCTTTTCTTTCTTTCTTTGTTTTTGTATTTTTTGTTTTTTCATAACTTTGAATGTAATGGTGGATGAAATATTCACAAGAAAGAAAAATAAAAGGCTTCAGAACACAAAATGGATCAAGAGAAGTAATGCTTAAGCATCCTGCCATTGACAGGACCCCCAAACAATTCTGTTCCATTCAGCTCTTGTAAGAAGAATGCATTATTCCCAGCAACAGAATGAATAGAGTAAGGGACAAGCCATAGATTGTCAAATTTACCATGTTTTCCCTTGTCTTCCCTCTTTGAGTCCCACTTTAAAACTTTGTCCCCAATCTTGAAATTGCCGGCCTTTGTTCTTCTATCAAAAAGCTTCTTAATGCTGTCCTGTTTCTGTAATGCTTTGTTATACACTTCCTCCCTGGTCTGCTGAAGATGAATGGTCTGATTTATTCTCCTGGTCATGTCATTTTCTTCAGTCTGCAGTTCTTGGATCAACTTCATAACTGGTACACCCAGGCTGTTAGGAAAAATTGCATCTGTACCATACACAAGCTGGAAGGGTGACATACCAATGGATTTCTTCAATGTTAATCTGTCAACCCAAAGTGCATGGATCAGCTTTGTGTGCCAAGACTTCTTGTTGTCCTCCAATAGTTTCTTTATTATATTCACTAAGCTTTTGTTGGAAGATTCTGCAAGTCCATTACCTTGAGGGTAATAGGCTGTGGAATGCCCTAGTGTTATCTGGTATTTATGACAGAAGTCAACCATTTTCTTTGATCCAAATGCTGCTGCATTATCAGTGATAATTTTGGAAGGACAGCCAAATCTGGAGAGAATATTAGTCTCCACAAATTTTATGATAACTGAATCATTGGCCTGCCTACAAGGAATGGCTTCTATCCACTTAGTGAAATAGTCTGTGGCATTAAGGATCCATCTATGCTGGGCAAAAGATGAGGGATGGATTTCTCCTATGAAGTCAATTCCCCACTGTTGAAATGGAGCTTCAACAGTGATTGGATGCAATGGAAGGGGAAGCAATTTTCTTTTGCCTTCGAATAGTTGGCATTTATGGCAAGTAATGGTCATCTTGTGCACATCAGGAAAACGAGTAGGCCAATAGAAACCAGCCCTCAGAATTTTGTTGGCTGTTGACTTCCAATATAAATGACCCCCACACTCTCCTTTATGGAATTCCTGCTTAATCTTTTCTGCATCAAACTCAGGCAAACATTTAAGCAATACACCACTTGCATTTTTCCAATAAAGACATTTATCAATAATGCAATAGTTTACTGCTTTTAACTTTAGGAATCTTGCCTTTGTTTCTGATAAACCAGGAGGTGTATTTAGATTAAGAAAAACATAAATGATACCAGCATACCAAGGAGAATTCATAACATGGTTTTCAACAATAGTAGTTGAGAATTCTTCTTGGTTATCCAAAGCATTAATCATGTTAATATCAAGAACTTTACAATTTGATTCAGCCATTAATCTAGCTAGACCTTGGCCTTTGATCAGCTTAGTGGGTTTTATCTCTAAATCATACTCAAGAATGACAACAATCCACTTACCTCTCTTACCATCTGGGTCCTGTGTTAGAATGTCTTTAACAACTGAATTTGGGACAAAGGCAATAATGTGTGAGTGCAGGATGTATACTCTGAAGTCTTTCAATGCTTTAACCAAAGCAAAAGCTTGCTTTTCCATAATGTTATACTTCAAAGGGGCATCCCTTAATGCCTTGCTAAAGAATGCAATAGGCTGCTCTTGTCCTTGTGGATTTTTCTGCAGAAGGACAGCAGCAATGGTATGTTCTGATGAAAATGAGAAGATATAAAAATCCTTTGAAAAATCAGGACTTATGAGAACTGGTGTTTTGGTTAATGCTTGTTTTACCAGTTCAAAGGATGTCTTTGCTTCCACGGTCCATTTTACCCCTTGCTCCTTCTTTAACATGTTTGTGCTATTCCTAAGGAGCTCAGCTAGGTTAGGGATGAACCTTCTCAAAAAGTTTATCTTTCCAATGAAAGATTGCAACTCCTTGATGTTTCGAGGATGAGGGATTTGCAATATGGCCTCAATCCTCTTTAGATCTATCTTTATACCCTCTTCTGAAATAATTTGCCCAAGGAGTTTACCTTCTTGGAGACCAAATAGAGTCTTCTTAGGGTTTAAAGATATTCCAAATTTTCTGCGTTTCTCGAAAACTTTCCTCAAATGTTCTAAGTATTCTTCATCTTTTTTTGAAAACACAGTTACGTCATCCAGATAGATAATGATGAAGAAGCCTAATTCTTCCGAGAATGCTATGTCCATGGCTCTCTGAAAGGTTGCTCCAGCATTCATTAGACCAAAAGGCATTTTCACATACATGAAAGTGCCCCAGGGTGTAGTAAGAGCTGTCTTTAATTGATCATCAGGGTGGACTAAGACTTGATTATACCCTGAATAGCCATCCAGCAAAGAAATTCTTTTAGACCCAACCACACTTTGTAAAATATGATCCATCTTGGGCAAAGGGTAGTTGTCCTTTAATGAAGCTTTGTTTAAATTTCTGAAGTCTATACAAAGCCTGATTTCTCCAGTCTTCTTCCTAACAGACACCAGATTAGATACCCACTCAGAATATCTAATAGGGACAATAATACCAGCATCGTGCATCTTCATGATTTCCTTCTTAACTAATGGCAACTAGACAGGGTTTATTCTGCGCAGTTTCTGTTTGAATGGCTTTTGGTTTTCTTTAAGAGGGATTTTATGCTGTATTATTTCAGTGTCATAGGATTTAAGATCTTCATAACTCCACGCGAAAACATCAGAAAATTCTTTAAACAGCTCTAAGTATTTGAGTTTAATGTGAGCTGGTAAAGTTTTGGACAGTTTGATCATTTTCGGTTTTTCTTCACTGCCTATATTACATTCCTCCACTTCAGTTTCTACAGGTTCCAGTTTAGGTTTATTGGCCACATCATTAAAATCAAACAGTTCTTCTAGAGGGGCCAAACCCTTGGGCAAACTATCATCTTTGGAATGCAGAGTTTCCAACTCTTCTGTTTCAGATTCTGCACTCAATTTTGTCTGGTTTCTAAGTTTGTTAGTCTGAAGGTTAATATCTATAAGCTCAGGAGACGGTTCTTCTTCACCAAGAAAATTTTCTTCACTGCAATCTATCTCGTAATCTGAATCCGAACTATGAAGTTCAAACTCATTCCTGAATTGCATGAATTCTTCTATTTGTTTATCTCTATCAAACACCTGCCAATATTTCTTGTTGTCTGGGACATCTGGTCTGAATTTAATCTGAGATGTGTCATCATATAGCATTGGGTAGGTCCTAGCAGCAAAGGCTAAATTGTGGGCTGCAATATTTCTTTTTCTTGGGACAAAAGTCAAGTTGGACTCCTTGAATGTTTTTAAAAGATCCATGAAATCATTCCTGTAGGCCCTAAGTCTGGGGTGATTTGCATTATACTCCCCGTTGACTTGCCTGATGATTAATTCAGAATCCCCATATACATTGATTCTCTTGGCACCTAGTTTTTTTAAGAGATGCAAGCCTAAGAGGAGGGATTCATATTCTGCTATGTTGTTGGAACACTGAAAATTTAATTTACATGAGATACATTCTGTATGATTGTTTTCAGTGTTGGTAATCCAGACACCTGCACTAGCATTTGTTCTGGTACATGACCCATCAAAATACATAGTCCAGAGAGGAACTTTTTCAGTTTGGTGAATGGGCTTTGTATGATTTGATTCCTCAAGCTTTTCGTCGGGTTGAGGGTTGCCCTTTTGACTGTCAAGCTTTAAGTTTAATGGACTGATGACTTGTAGTTCAATGCCTACGTTTATTTTGCTAGGATTTTGAGACGCAATAGACTGTTCCGGCCGTACAGCGTTGTGTTCCTCTTCCTCCGTTCCAGCCATTGATTCTGTTGAAATGATTTTTTCTGTAAGTGATTCATCATTAAACATGATAAAAGAATCTAGGCTTGTACTAACAGCATACAGAGGAGAGTTTTGAGGCCGGTCTTGACTTGTCACTGTGTATTGCATGTGGGACTCCCTGTAAAGTCTTCTAGTCTGATTAAAAACAGGGATAGTCGCATAGGTCATGTCCATCTGCATGGTTCCCTGTAACTTAGCCCCCCAAGATCTTGATAAAAGCATTCCATACTTTGGGGGAACATCAGCCACAACAACATCCATGACTAAACATTTGGCTGGAATTTGGGCTAAGTTGACACAGATATCTTTTATCAATCCTAGACATTTAACTCTGCTTGAGTCGAAGGAATATAAGTATTTGTAAGGTCTGGTAATTTCAAGACCCAGGCTTTCCATTACAGCCTTTGGCATTAAATTATGGGAAGCGCCCGAGTCATGCATAGCATTGTGCAAAATTTTGTCATGAATGTTTAAGCTTACATAAAAGGGAGGGACAAGACCCTCTTGGAACTTTCCTTCAATCTTTGGACCAAAAATAAGCTCTGGTTGGTCATCATTAAGATTGAGTGTATCTTCATTATCTTCTAAGTTCAAAGCCTTCAAAAATTTGGACCTATATACATGCTGGGCAGCTAGCTCGGTCAAAGGAACATAAATTTTGATCTTTGAGATTTCCTGTTCCAAACTAAAAAGGTTTTGACTCTTTAAAGCATTGATTTCAGCCTTGTTTGCTGCCACTTTATCAACAATAACAGATTGTTGATTTGGTTTATCTACAATCAAAATAGCTATTTTGCCAGGAGTACTAACCGGGGTGTTAGTACTGCTAATGTTTGCACTCTGTTTTTCAATATTTTGAGTGTCTTTCTCTTTACCACTACCAGAATTAACAGCCACTGTTTTGTCCTTTTGTTTGATTGTTTTAGACTTGGTTGCAGTGCTATTTTGAGAAGGCTTGTCAGAGGTTTTACTATTGGGGGTTTTTTGATTAGATTTTCTTCGGAGTTCATATTCCTTTGAAGGCTCTATGACAGCGTTTTCCATGTTTTGATAATAATTTTCATGATCATCTCTCTTGTCGTCATAAGGTGTGTAAAGACCCCCTTTTCCGTCATAATGAACCTCGAAGCTATCATCATCTACCCAAAATAAGTTTATATCATTATCCTCTGTTATTTCCTCTATTTCCTCAACCTCACTCAAATAGTTTTGATGAAAGGGAGGGGTGATCTGCTGATCATCTTCCCTAGGTCTGTTTAAAGGTTGATTCCTTCTAACATTCTGATTTTGGTTTTGGTTTCTGTTTTGAGGAGCGTTTTGATTTAGACTTGCTTGCACTCTCTCTAGAATGCTCATTTTCTTCATCATTTCTTCCATCATTCTTTCTATTTTTGAGCTTGAGGTAGTAGGTGTGGATTCCTCTCTAAAAGATACTCTCTTCTCGCTCTTCATTCTTGCTCTTTTCTCCATCAAGTTCACTTCCACAGAAAGAGCACCCCTTTGCATGTCTTCAAGAGTTGCAAAATCTCTCTCTCTCAGTGAATAGGTCATGTCAGCGTCAAAACCTTCGGGAAATTTGTTTAAAGTTGAACCTTGTGGAGGTTTTAGTTCTGGGGAAAGTGCGTTGTATACACTATTGAATCTGGTGTAGTAGGCTTGCACACTTTCCCCTGGGTTCCTATGGAGATTGTTGTAATTAGCAAGAACTTGGAGAGGGTTCTTCCTTACTTCCCACTTGTTTAAGAATGTTTGATGGAAGCCTTGGAGATCATTTATACTATGGGGGGCTAAGCCTTTAAACCATTTTCTTACTTCTCCCCCTAAGATTTGAGCAAATAATCTGAGCTTGACAGAATCATCATCAATTTCGTTTCTGTCAAAGTAGTCATTCATCTTGTCCACATGTTGTGATGCTGTTGTAGTATTACTAGCATCATATAATGGAATTTTGGACTAATAGTCCCGTGGAAGATTGACTAATGGTACAAGAAGGACTAAGGGAGCATACCATGCTGCCATGATATGTGGTGGGGGTGGGTTGACAAGAGGAGGTGTGGGTTGAAGTGGAGTGGTTTGAACAGTGGATGAAGGATGAACAGAGGTGGATGGAACAACGGTAGATTGCTAAGCTGATCTTGGATGAGAGACACCTATATTACGAAGAAAATGTAAATCAGGAGGTGTTGATTCTCTTTCCCCAAGGTATTCACTTTTTTCCGGAGATGAATGTTAAGACTCAGAATCTAACTGATCTAAATCATCAAGGGACCTAGTTCTAAATGGATTTAACAGGTCAGCTTGTGATTGTTGCAGAGCTGAAAGATTTTCAGGAACTGAATTTGCTCTCAAGGGTGATCTGAAAACAGTTGATAATCTAACCTTAGGAGACTTCCAAAGGATGCTTTCTGGGTCATCAACTATCTTAGGTGGATTAGGGTCAGGGTGGGCTCTAGTGTGAATCTTTCTAGAAGCCACTATGTTGTGTTTTTAGACCCGAATAAACAAGACAAGTTCAACCAGATATGACAATCTTTAAGCGGTTAACTAATCTGTTTACGCAAATTTAATCCTACAGTCTTCTAACTGAGTTTTAAATGATGTTATGATGATATGGGTTCTTCCCAGTGGAGTCTTAAGGTCTGTTCAGGATTGTGGAGTCGCCAGGTGGAAAGTTCAGAGTGTTTTCAAAGAGATACACTGTCCACCACAGTGCATGAGAAACATCCTTTTGAAGGATATCTCAAAACACAACACACTCTAACCAGAGATTAACTGGGAGGGAATTCACCAGATATGTCACCTCTAAAAGAGGATGAGATCCAGAGGCTACATGGCCCTTTCCAGACTCTGTCTTTAAGAGTATAGAGTAAAATACATCAAAAATGTAAACAAGATATCAAAAATTAGTGTTTTACTACCAATCTGAAATATTTTTGGTATTTTCTGAATTATTTTTCTGTTGGTTTTTAAGAATGCCTTAACTTTGCTTCAAAACTTAGCTACGGTTGTGAGACAAAGGTAATCTATTCTTATGGATAAGCTAGCTGATTTTCCAAGGTTAGATAAAAACTTAAAAGAATCCTAGGGTTGACCTAGTTTGTCACTGATTCAAACAAGTTTCATCATGATTACCATTCTTTGGTAGTGCTTAAAAAGGTTGCTTTTTACTCTCAAGGTGTTCTTGAATAAAGGGTTTTCTAAGGCCTCAAAAAAGGCATTAGAAACACTCAGTCCCCAGCGGAGTCGCCAGAAATGTTACGTCTCTGTAATTTATTAGCAAGATTGGCAGAGTCCAATTACAGAAACAACATCATTTCAACCAACTTTGGGATTCTAGGATCTAGCCCTCCTGAATCCGGAGAGGGATCTCTCCAATATGTACAAAGATGGATATTGTCTTTGAAAGCTTAAGGTAATGATATTAGGCTAGTTATGAAGGCCAAGGGTTTTGTTTTGTTTTGGATGGTTGAGCATGAAATGTTACTTGAGGGGAAAGTTCTAAGTGCAAAAAGTTTCAAAAGTGAGAAGTTGCAAGTGAATAGTAAACTTTGATCAACAACAGAAAGACAGTGGCAGTTTTCAATCCATTGGGCTATGGAGTCATAGGAGGATTTAATCTAAGAAATTAGGTTCAAAGAGTGATTTTGATCTATGGAATAAAGTCATCTATGCCTAAGGATCTCTTTAAAGTTTGATTTATGGAATGGAGTGATACAATTAGGAAAGGGAAATGACAGATGCAGAACAAAGAGCAGCCCAGGATCTGGAAAGTACTTTGAAACTATCCAGCCTTTGACCAAGCACTTAAGAAAAACATAGAAGCACACTAGGATCTGGTAAGTACTTTGAAACTATCCAGCCTTTGATACACTTCTAATAGAATACATATAACACAAAGGGAAACACAAAGATAACACAGAATGGTCTAAGATCTGATAAGTACTTCGAAACTAGTCAGCTTTTAACACATCCTAAGGGAAACAATCAAATATTTGAGCAACAAACAAGAAAGGGACTCGGGAGCTAACCTTTGATTTCCTCAATTCATTCCTTACACAACATATATTGAAAGTTGTTGGTGTCCAGTGTTTTGGTGGATTTGGAAAATCAAGACAAGAGCAACATAGAACAATCTTTAGAGTTCCGGGATCTAGTCCTCCTGTTCTCAGAGAGGGATCTCTCAAATATTTGTTTGCAAAGGTTTATCTTGTGTGCTTTGGGTATGGATTTTAGAATAGTTATTAAGTTCAGGTGTTTGTTTGGTTGGATTGAGTTGATACAACAGAACATGAAAGGTCTGGGAAAGATAGACAGAAAGAGGTTATATTTGGTTTATTGGGCAATGGAGTCAAAATAAGATCATGACAAACTCTTCAAGGGATATGGGATATCAAAGGGAAAATCTAACTTGGCCACAGGATCCTTTGTTTGGAATGAGATGGACATTAATGATTTGGAAAAAGAAATTTAATTCTTAACAGAGGGAACTTGAGAAACATAACTTATCAATAAAGAGATATTTGATAGACAGAGCTAACCATAAATTCTACAAACATTCTTTAGGCAAATAATGATTTCAAGAAAACTTCTAAAATGAAATCTAAGATTCGGGGAACACCCTATTTCCTCAAAGATCTTATTTTAAAGGATTTAGAAAACATAAAAGATTCAATGATAATTGCATTCATAGAAGAGGGAACACCTAAATAACATCTGTGTTTGCAACTATAAAGACCTTCAAAAAAACTGTTTAAGCAGGGGCAAAGGGTAAGATCAAAACCGACCTCTATGGTTAACTTAAGACAATGGTACTTCGAAGGAGATTTCAGCCAACAACCTTCCAAGTGATGGAAGACAAGCGGGGGAGAACCATAACATGCTGAAACCAACTATTTAAGCTATCAAGGAAATAAACGAGCATGAAGACTAAAGAGAAAGGTTTAAAGCCTCTAAAATACTTCAACAGAAGAAAACATCAAACAGTGAAGGGTGAACAGGTCTAAGGTGCTTCCAGGAGTCATTTCTTAGCCTAAAACTTTCAGCCTACTGTAGTAAGAAACTATGGAACATAATGAAAACAAGGGAAAAAACATTTAACAGTTCAGAGAACTTCATCAACAGCCAAGCTCATGGATCCAATGATAGAGCCTTCTCAGGAACAGACATGCAACGGCATCATCAAGACATCCAAGACTCCAAATTATTTTCATCTTCAACAGACTTGTATATTTATTTCAGAGAGTTTCAATATTACAACTTGTGATCAAAACGACAACCAACAATTTCTCATCTTCTGTAGAAGTACTTATAGGAAGATGAGGAGGTGAGATTTTAACAAAATATCTCAAGGATAGTTAATGCAGAGTGAAGAATTCTCGGCCCTTTGAGAGGCATCGATTGGAGAAATTACAGGTGGAAGTGCTGCATTAACTTTTATATTTGTGATTTAAAACTCGAAGTGAGTTTTATTTGACTTTGAGGCTCATATGCTGTGTTAAATAAATCCGCAGACAGTTGTTGCATCAGTTTCCTGTGGCAGAATTAACTCCCTGGCTATGCTGAAGGTAGATATTTCTTTAAGCAATAACTTTGGCCTCTGTTTGAAAGGTTTGAGGCAACAGGTGGCTCTTTGTAGTAGCCGAGGAATCAATTTGCCTCAGTTGAAGCGGTGGAAACCTTTCTGTCATCAAAACATTTATGATTTTCTTTTAAACTGTGTTTTAGATTGGGGATTAGGCTTTTGATAACGGTCTTAGCCGTAATCCCCAAAAAACCGTCTTCAATCTTTATCTTCTATGCTCTGTCTTCAAACTGATACTCTTTAACTGTTTTTGAATTAAAACAGTGTCTTGTTGATGTGTAGGCTGCACTGGGCTTTTAAAAGCATCAATGCCCATGAAGCATTGAGAAAACAATGAAGCGAAACCCTGCAGATGGTTCTCTTTAATAGCTCGAAGGCGCAGGAAATGTCTTCCCCAAGCCTCGGCTTTCTTTCATTAAACAATGGAAAACCATTAAAACGCCTGCAAAACACAAAAATAGTTAAGAAATCCTGCGGAAATAGGTTAAACTGCTTCAGACGGCGGGGGAGGAGCGAAGCCGTCGGATGAAGGCAACCAACGGTGGAGATCTGCATAGAAAGGCGAAAAGGATAGCGGGAGAAGAATAAGGGGGAGTAGTTTTGGACCGTCCGATCTGGACACATGGACGGTCCAGATCTAATCGGAGGATCTCAATCGGGGTTGGCAGGTAAGTGCGTGCGATTGAAACGCAGCGATGCGATTAAGCGCTGGCCATTGATCTGCAGATCAGATCAACGGCGGAAAGTGAATCGGAGGGTTTTGAAATGGTGGTAAGACTCGCGATCGGAGGGAATAAGGACCGTTGGATAGGCGGGAAATGGACAGCCCAGATTTAATCAGAGGATCGCAATCGGGGAGGTCACAAAACAATATGCGATTGAAACTTTGCGATTGAGCGTTGGCCGTTGATCTGAGGACCAGATCGACGGCAGGGAATGAATCGAAGGGATTTTCAAGGGTGTGCGATGGCCGTCGGATTGCGAAACAGATGGACGGGGGTCGAGATTGAATCTGGGGATCTGCGCAACGGGGGTGAGACTCAAAGGTCCGCGATTGCGATCGGAGGGAAATTTGCGATTGAGCGCAGGCCGTTGGATCAAAGGACTAGATCAACGGTGGAGAATGGAATCGGGGAGAAACCCTTGTATTTTATATAAAACCCGAACTTTTGAAATAAACAAAGGTTTTTATGGATCGGGGTGGAAAAACATATATATAAAGCGGACAGGCGCCCGACTGCGGGGCCTTTGGATGTATGGAATGTAATATGCCCGGGAGTTATAAATACAAGGGCTAATCGCAATCGGGCCATTGAGCCTGGTCTTTCCGATCAACCCATTTGTATTGTTTCCGATTGCGATTGCGCGATCGGCTCTTTTCAATCAACCCATTTATATTCAGCACATGGTTTTAAGTTTTAACTTAAAACTTTCGAAAAGTGGGTTTTTGGGTTTACAAAGGAAAATGAGCTTTGTAATGGTTCAAAGTCATGCACCCTTTGGATATTTGCGATGCAATTAGCGCCGAAAGCTTTGGTGTTTGGTTTTAACACATGGGCATGTGGGGGGAAGTGGTTTAGGACTTAGCCCAAGGGGCTTAGGTCCATAGTAATAAAACTTTGATTTTTATGAGAAATTTTCAAGGATTTTAAATGGATTTGGGGGTTTCGGCACAGCTCAAAAAAAGAAGTTTTATACCATGTCAGGAGGATTTTCATGAATGGAAGGAGAAACTTATGAAAAGTAGGGAAATAACATGGAGAAAAAGGGGGAGTAAATGAAGGTTAGTTATGAGTGGGAGAAAGGGGAAAAATGATGGTTTCTTCAGCAGTTTCTTACAGGAAATCAGCAGAATTAATAGGGAAAGTGATGAAGATTTTGGACAGAGGCATGAGGCTTACAAGGAGTCTTCGAGAGCCAACAAATTTTAGTAATGAAAAATTGTTCCTTGAAGGCTCAAAACAGATTTAGCCACCTTTTGGTATAACAAAATATTATAGGTGGCTAACAGTGGCTCCACTTGGGGATGGTGCCTTCTTGAAGGCATCAAGAATTCAGACTTGATTTCTGGGAGGCTGACTAGTTGCCTCATCCATTGGGCTGTCCTTCTGTGATTGAATGATCTTCTCTAAAAACATATTTGGCAGCCATGAAAACAATGGACCTTTATCAACCAACTTGCTACCTACGCAATCCTACAGATCTAGCATTTTTTCTTCATCAGAGTGCACTTGGATTGGCAAACTCTATTCACAACATTTTATTCTTTTGAAAGCATAAAAAACTAATCTAATTCTACTCCTTATTTCTCCCTGAACTCAGATTAAACAGTTGAGCTCAGATATTTCTCTACCTAATCTACTGTCTATTGGGATTAAACTGTCCAACAGACTTTCATTCTCTAAATTCTATAACATAAATTTAAAAACATTCAAGTCAAGGTTAAGCTGTTTGACTTGCTGTAATCTATGGCATAAAAACAAGTTGCACATAGATTATTATTTGCAGAAAATTAAGTCAAAACTAGAAGGCTTAAGATCTGAAAACTCAAAGTGCTGCCTTCTTTTTTTACAGCTCTATTTTAAACTTGTTTTGAGCTATCTTTGCTTTTCTTTTAGTTCAGGTTTTAAGCTGATTAGAACCAAATCTTCTCTTTTGTGACTCAAAAAATAAAACAGTTTCGAGTCATCTCCTTTTGGAAACTTTGGTTCAGATTTTGAGTTTTTTTGAACCTTCAATTTCTATCCTAATCTATCTACTGATAAGCCAAGATTGAACAGTTTGGAAAATCGAATTCACTATCCTATTCAGCAGAAAAATTTAAAGATAATTAGTCAAGATTAAACAGTTTGACTAGCTAGAAGTATGTTTTTGAGGAGTGGCACTTGAGCTTGCACACTTTCAGATTTGTTTCTCTTTTTGGTATGGGGCTATACCTTTCTTGTTTTACAATCTTCCCTCTTTTATTTCTTTTCTTTGTTTTTGTATTTTTGATTTTTCATAACTTTGAATGCAATGGTTAGACTATGATATTTACAATGGTAAAACAAAAATGCTTTGAAACTTAAGATTCTTGGCAGAAGTAATGCTTGAGCATCCTGCCATTGACAGGACCTCCATATAGGTCTTATCCATTTAATTCTTTCAAGAAAAATGTATTATGACCCCTCTCAGCATGAATAATATAGGGCCCTTTCCACAAGTTCTGAAACTTGCCATGTTTCCCCTTCTCTTCTCTTCTTGAATCCCATTTAAGAACAACACTTCCAACCTAGGAGTTGTTTGCCTTAGTCCTCTTATCAAATAGTTTCTTTATATTTTTTTGGACTAACTGTGTTATTTCATAAACTTCTTCTCTGGTCTACTGTAAATGGATTGTTTGGTTGATCCTCCTCTGCATATCATTTTCTTCAACCTGCACTTCTTGAAGGAGCTTCATGACTGGAACTCCCAATGAGGTAGGAAAAATTGCATCCATGCCATAAACCAACTGATAGGGGGACATATTTAATTGATTTATTTGTAGTTAGTCTATCAGCCCATAAGGCATGAACCAACTTACTGTGCCATGATTTTTGATTTTCTTCCAACAGTTTTTTAATGATATTGATGAGACTCTTGTTGGAGGATTCAGCTAATCCATTTCCTTGGGGGTAGTAAGTAGTGGAATGGCCCAAGGTTATATGGTATTTGTGACAGAAATCAACCATCTTTTTGGATTTGAAAGCAGCAGCATTGTCTGTTATTATTTTTCTAGGACAACCAAATCTGGATAGGATGTGGGTTTCAAGAAACTTGATAATGACATATTCATTAGCATTCCTGGTAGGTATAGCTTCTATCCATTTGGTGAAGAAGTCAGTGGCTGTGAGGATCCACTTATGTTGAGCTGAGGAGGATGGATGAATTTCTCCAATGAAGTCCAGCCCCCATTGTTGAAAGGGTGCCTCAACTCTGATAGGATGTAGGGGTAAGGGAAGGAGTTTTTTCTTTCCATCAAAGATTTGACACTTATGGCAAGACATGACGAGCTTCTGAGTACCTGGGAAAAGTGTAGGCCAATAGTAACCTGATCTGAGAATTTTGTTTGCTGTGGCCTTCCAGTAGAGGTGTCCTCCACATTCACCATCATGTAGTTCGTGCATGATCTTTCCTGCATCATCTTCAAGTAAACATTTAAGAAAAATTCCAACAGCATTTTTCCAATATAACACTCCGTCTAAAATGCAAAAACTCAGAGCTTTCTGTTTCAAAAGTCTAGCTTTAGTTTTAGACAGAGAAGGAGGAGTATTCAAATATAAAAGCACATAAACAATGTCATCATACCAAGGGGAATTTAGGAAAGTTTCCTCAATAAAAGGGGCATCAGATTCTTCCATTTCTTCCAACACATCCACCATATTTATGTCTAGTGCTTGGAAGTTGGACTCGGCCATAAGTTTTGCTAATCCTTGCCCCTTAACAAGTTTGGTGGGCCTAATTTCTAAGTCATATTCAAGAATAGTTTCAATCCATTTTCCCCTTTTTCCATCAGGGTCTTGACTTAGAATATCTTTGACAACAGCATGAGGAACAAAAGCAATAATGTGAGAGTGTAAAATAAAAACCCTAAAGTCCTTTAATGCTTTTACTAATGCTAAGGCTTGTTTTTCCATAATGTTATAATTGAGAGGAGCGTCTCTTAGGGCCCTACTAAAAAATGATATCGGTTGTTCTTGTCCGAGATCATTCTTTTGAAGCAAAACTACAGCTATTGTATGTTCAGATGCAAAAGAAAAAATGTAAAATTCTTTGGTAAAATCAGGACTAATCAGTACTGGCGCTTGGGTAAGAGCTTGTTTGACCAGTTCGAATGATTGTTTCGCTGGAAAATTTCATTTTACACCCACATTTTTCTTAAGCATGTTTGTGATGTTTTTCAATAGCTCAGCAAGGTTGGGAATAAACCTTCTCAAAAAATTAATCTTTCCAATGAAAGATTGCAATTCTTTGAGGCTTCTAGGATGGCTGATTTGTAATATGCCATCTATCCTCGTAGGGTCTATTTTGATTCCCTCTTCTGAAATTATGTGACCAAGAAGTTTCCCTTCTTGGAGTCCAAAGAGGGTCTTCTTGGGATTTAGTGATAAGCCAAATTTCCTACATTTCTCAAAAACCTTCCTTAGGTGAATCAAATGTTCTTCATCAGTTTTTGAGAAAACAGTTATGTCATCAAGGTAGATAATTATAAAATAGCCAATATCTTGAGAGAAGGCTATGTCCATGGCCCTTTGGAAGGTGGCCCCTGCGTTCATTAATCCGAAAGGCATTTTGACATACATAAAAGTTCCCCAAGGTGTGGTAAAAGCGGTTTTGATTTGATCGCTTGGGAAAACTAACACCTGATTGTAACCCGAGAACCCATCTAATAAGGATATTCTTCTTGATCCAACTACCCTTTGAAGTATATGGTCCATCTTAGGTAAAGGGTAGTTGTCTTTTAAAGAGGCTCTGTTTAAATTTCTGAAGTCAATATAGAGCCTGATTTCCCCAGTTTTCTTTCTAACAGAAACTAAGTTTGATACCCATTCCGAAAATCTAATGGGTACTATGATCCCAGCGTTGTACATTTTCTCAATTTCTACCTTAACCGAAGGTAATAAAAGGGGATTTATTCTCCTTAGTTTTTGCTTAAAAGGCTTTTGATTTTCCTTCAAGGGAATTTTATGCTGGATGATGCTGGTATCATATGATTTCAATTCTTTGTATTCCCAAGCAAACACATCCTTAAATTATTTAAAAAGCTTTATGTACTGTGATTTTATGTGGGCTGGGAGAGTGCTGGATAGCTTGATCGTCTTGGGTTCTGCGAGACTGCCTATGTTGTGTTCTTCTACATTTGTCTCCACAGGCTCCATTCTGGGTTCTTTAGCTACATCGTTGAGATCAAACAGGTGTTCTAAAGGTGTGAGACCTCTTGGAATTTTATCATTTTTGCATTGTAAGACTTCCAAGTCTTCTCGGTATTCATTGTTCACTACCTCTGCTTCAAAAGGATTTTCGCAATGATTTATATCAGCAGGATATGTCATTTCAGCCTCTGGGATTTGTTCAATATACAAGCAGTTTTCTCCATGGCTAGCTTCTGGTGTTGGTATGCTGAAATCATTTTCTGATTTTAAGAAATCACCTATGTGTTTGTCAGATTCGAACACTTGCCAGTGATCTTCGTTATCAGGCACAGCAGGTCTGTGTTTCACCTTTATATTGAGTTGTTCATTTATCTCAGGTACTTGGCAATTGCTGGCAGTGAAGGCAAGTTCATTTGCTAGATGATTCCGTGCTCTAGGGATAAAAATGAGTTCATATTTTTCGAAAGTTTTTAACAGGTCAAGGGCATCATTTTGATATTCCCTAAGCTTTGGATTCTTGGTTGAGTATTCTCCTTTGATTTGTTTGATGATAAGCTCAGAATACCCTAAAATGGATATCCTTTGGGCTTCTAATTCTTTAAGCAGTTGTAAGCCTAGGAGAAGTGCTTCATACTCAGCAATATTGTTAGTGCATGGGAAGTCTAATTTGTATGAAAAACTCTGATTCGTGTTTTGAATCCAGACACCTGCCCCTGCACTAGTTTTTTTACAGGATCCATCGAAATTTATTGTCCAAAGTATATTTGACTCATTCTCATTTTCTTGTCTCTGTTGATCGTCAACGTTTTGAAGTTTATTCGAGGTGAAATTTGGTGGGTCTATATTTCCTTCACATGGTTGAGTAATTTCATCTTCGTTATACAAGATAAATGAATCTAAACTTGATTGAATAGAATAGATCGGAGTGTTGTTTGGTTTGTCCATGTTACTCACCATATACTTCATGTGGGTTTCCCTGTATAGTCTTCTATTTTGGTTGAAAACAGGGATGGTGGCATAAGACATGTCCATTTGAAGGCTTCCCTGAAGTTTGGCTCCCCATGATCTTCATAAAAGCATGCCATATTTAGGGGGAATGTCAGCTACCACGATTTCCATCACTAGATTCTTGGCAGGGATCTGAGCTAAGTTAACACATAAATATTTGATTAAACCCAAACATTTGACTCTACTTGAGTCAAAGGAATACAAATATTTGTACGGTTTAGTAATTTCTAAGCCTAAGCTTTCGATTACTACTTTGGGCATTAGATTGTGTGAAGCTCCGGAATCTAACATGGCATTGTGTAGAATTTTATCGTGTATGCTCAAACTGACATAGAAGGGAGGGACTGGTCCTTCTTGATATTTTCCTTCAACTTCTGGGCCAAACAACAGCTCAGGTTTGTCGTCTGTCAAGTTTAAGGTGTCAGTATCACTTCTTAAGTTTAAAGCTTTTAAAACTTGGTTTTTGTACACATCTTGGGTTACTAGTTCAGCTAGGGGGATGGTAATCTTAATCTTGGCAATCTCCCCCTCAAGGCTGAAAGGAATAATTGATTTGTTGATATTTACATCTATTTTTTCAATTAAATTCCTTTCAGCAATTTTACTTTGCTGAACTTGGTTTGGGATAGTAATTGGGATGGTTTTATTGGGACTACTAGCTGAAGTGCTAGGGGTACTTTTTTCAACATTTGGCTGGATTCCCTTGTCTTTATTTGATTCTGTTTTCTTAGCCGAAATGTTGGTTTTTTCTGCTATCTTTTTGGACTGATTTTCCATGTTTTTCTTGACAGCAACACCAGTATTCTTATCTTTTGAATTCTCTACACTTCCCTTGCTCCTAAGATCATACTGTTTGTGCACCTCCATGATTGCATTTTCAAAACCTAATCTATAGTCATCAGAATCTTCATAGGTGTTTGTATTTTGATCATTTGAGAAGAAACCTTGTTCTTCCTCGGTGAGGAAAACCTCATCCCCACTGTCTGATCCAATCAAGTTTACATGTGATTCTTCCAACCTTTCCAACTCCCTGTCTTCCTCATATTGATCTACATAGTTCTGTTGAAAGGGAGGTCTGATTTTTTGGTCACTTTCTTTTTGCTTATCCTGATTGTTATCTTTTCTATAATTCTGATTTCTATTTCTATTTTGATTGTTTTGAAGTGCAGTCTGGCTTTGATTTGCTTGTGCTTTCTTAATTATGCTCATCTCTTTCATCATTTCTTCCAACATTCTCTCCATCTTTGAGCCTGAAGTAGAGGGAGGGGATTCCTCTCTGAAAGATACTCTTTTCTCAGTTTTCATTCTTGCTCTCTTTTCTATTAAGTTTACTTCCATGGAAAGGGCACCTCTTTGCATATCTTCCAAAGTTGGAAAAACTCTTTCTCTAAGTGAATATGTCATGTCTGGGTCAAACCCTTCAGGAAATTTGTTTAAAGCTGAACCCTGAGGAGGTTTTAGTTCAGGGGAAAGTGCGTTATACACGCTATTGAATCTGGTACAATAAGCTTGTACACTTTCCCCAGGGTTCCTATGGAGATTGTTATAATCAGTAAGGACTTGGAGAGGATTTTTTCTCACTTCCCACTTGTTTAAGAATGTTTGATGGAAGCCTTGGAGGTCATTTATACTACGGGGGGCTAAACCTTTAAACCATTTTCTTACTTCTCCCCCTAGACTCTGAGCAAACAATCTGAGTTTGATAGAATCATCATCGATTTCATTTCGATCAAAATAGTCATTCATCTTATCCACATGTTGTGATGCAGTTGTAGCATTATTAGCATCATATAATGGAATTTTGGACTGATAGTCCTGTGGAAGATTGACTAGTGGTATATTAAGGGCTAAGGGAGCATACCATGCTGCCATGATATGTGGTGGGGGTGGATTAACAAGTGGGAGATTTATAAGAAGGGGATTTGGCTGGAGTGGAGTGGTTTGAACAGTGGATGAATGGTGTACAGAGGTGGATGGAACAGCAGCAGATTGCTGAGCTGATTTTGGATGAGAGACACCTAGGTTAAAAAGAAAATGTGGATCAGGAGGTGTTGATTCTCTATCAGGATATTCACTTGTTTCCGGGGATGAAAGTGAAGACTCAGGATTTATCTGAATTATATCATCAAATGACCTAGTTCTAAATGGGTTTACTAAATCAACTTGTGATTGTTGTAGAGCTAAAAGATTTTCAGGAACTGAATTAGCTCTCAAGGGTGATCTGAAAACAGTTGAAAATTTAACCTTAGGAGACTTCCAAAGGATACTTTCTGGGTCATCAACTGTCTCAGGTGGATCGGGGTCAGGATGGGCTCTAGTATAAATCTTCCTAGAAGCCACTATGCCGTAATTTGAGATCCAAATGACAGGAAAAGTTCAACCAAGTATGACAATCTTTGAGAGGTTAACTGATCTGTTTACTTTTGATCTTACAATCCTCTAACTAGATTAGAAAACTGAATAATGGTAAGGGTTCTTTCCAGTGGAGTCTTTTAAGGTCTGCTTGGGATTATGGAGTCAGCAGGTGGAAGCTTTTCAGCTCCTAAGGAGGTAAAAGGTTTTATGGTCCACCACCATGTTTATTATGGAGCCAAACTTGAAATATTTTGGGTTTTTCTGAGTTTATTTGTTTTTATAGGTTAAGAGAGTGTTCTAAGTCTGATTTTGCACTTAGCTAAGGTGTTCAAACAAACAGAGTTTCTCTTATGGCTTGGTAACTGGTTCCTTCAAGGTTTGATAAGGATTTAGAGGAATCCTAAGGGTTACTTAGTTTGTCACTGATTCAAAGAGTCCTATCATGATTGCCATTATGTTAGGCAGTGCTTGAAGAAAGTTACTTATGTTATACTGGACCTAAAACTGACGGAAAGGTTTCGCAAACCTCTAATTCTCAGCAGGTCCCACCGTGATCGCCATTATGTTTGTGTCCCGTGTTTTGACATTTTGGCAAATCAAAAGACAAGGCAACATCAGAACCAATCTTTAGAGTTCCAGGATCTAGTCCTCCTGTTCTCAGAGAGGGATCTCTCCGATATTTTTTTGCAAAGGTTTATCTTATTTGCTTTGGTTATGGATTTTTAGACTAGTTATTACGTGCAAATGTTTGTTTGGTTGGGTTGAGTTGATACAGCAACATATAAAAGGTCTAGGAAAGATAGACAGAAAGAGGAAATATCCGGTTCATTGGGAAATGGAGTCAAAATAAGGTCATGACAAACTCTTCAAGGGATATGGGATATCAAAGGGCAAATCTAACTTGGCCACAGGATCCTTTGTTTTGGAATGAGATGGACATTAATGATTTGGGAAAAAGAAATTTAATTCTCAACAAAGGGAACTTGAGAAACACGACTTAACAATAAAGAGATATTTGATAGACAGGGCTAACCATAAATTCTACAAACACTCTTTAAGCAAATAATGATTTCGAGACAACTTCTAAAATGAAATCTAAGATTCGGGGAACACCCTATTTCCTCAAAGATCTTATTTTAAAGGATTTAGAAAACATAAAAGATTCACTGATAGTTGCATTCATAGAAGAGGGAACACCTAAATAACATCTGTGTTTGCAACTATAAAGACCTTCAAAACAACTGTTTAAGCAAGGGCAAAGGGTAAGATCAAAACCGACCTCTTTGGTTAACTTAAGACAATGGTACTTCGAAGGGAGATTTCAATAACGGCTTTCAAGTGATGGCAGACAAGCAGGGAGAACCATAACATGATGAAATCAACTATTTGAGCTATCAAGGAAATAAATGAGCATGAAGACTAAAGAGAAGTTTTAAAGCCTCTAAAATACTTCAGCAGAAGAAAACATAAAACAGTGAAGGGTGAATAGGTCTAAGGTGCTTCCAGGAGTCATTTCTTAGCCTAAAAATTTCAGCCTACTGTAGTAAGAAATTATGGAACATAATGAAAACAAGGGAAAAACATTTAACGAGTTCGAGCACTTCTGTAATACAGCTCATGGATCCAATGATAGAGCCTTCTCGGGAGGAAGAGACATGCAACGACATCATCGAGACAGCTCAAGACTCAAATTGTTTTAAACTTCAACGAGACTTGTATGGTTATTTCGAGAGAGTTTCAATATTACAACTTGTGATCAAACATCAACCAACGGTGCCATATAATCGCAGAAATGCCCATAGGAAGATGAGGAGGTGAGATTTTAACAAAATATCTCAAGGACAGTTAATGCAGAGTGAAGACTTCTCGGCCCTTTGGGAGGCATCGATTGGAGAAATTACAGGTGGAAGTGCTGCATTAACTTTTACATTTATGATTTAAAACTCGAAGTGAGTTTTATTTGACTTTGAGGCTCATATGCTGTGTGAAATAACTCCGCAGATATTTGTTGCATCAGTTTCATGTGGCGGAATTAACTCCTGATGTGAAGGTAGGCTAACAGCAATATGCCTCTGTTGAAGGATTTAGAATAACATGTGGCTCTGCGTGTTGAGGAATCAATTTGCCTCAGTTGAAGCGGTGGAAACCTTTTACGCTCATCAAAACATTTATGATTTTCTTTTTTAAATTGTGTTTTAGATTGGGGATTAGGCTTTTGATAACGGTCATAGCCGTAATCCCCAGCAATCTTCTCACTTTGCTCACAGTACTCTGTCTTCAAAGCGATACTCTTTAAGCATTTTTTGAATTAAAACAGTGTCTTGTTGATGTGCAGGCCGCACTGGGCTTTTAAAAGCATCAATGCCCATGAAGCATTGAGAAAACAATGAAGCGAAACCCTGCAGATGGTTCTCTTTAACAGCTCGAAGGCGCAGGAAACGTCTTCCCCAAGCCTCGGCTTTCTTTCATTAAACAATGGAAAACCATTAAAACGCCTGCAAAACACAAAAATAGTTAAGAAATCCTGCGGAAATAGGTTAAACTGCTTCAGACGGCGGGGGAAGAGCGAAGCCGTCGGATGAAGGCAACCAACGGTGGAGATCTGCATAGAAAGGCGAAAAGGATAGTGGGAGAAGAATAAGGGGGAGCAGTTTTGGACCGTCTGATCTGGACACGTGGACGGTCCAGATCTAATTGGAGGATCTCAATCGGGGGTGGCAGGTAAGCGCGTGCGATTGAAACGCAGCGATGCGATTAAGCGCTGGCCGTTGATCTGCAGATCAGATCAACGGCGGAAAGTGAATCGGAGGGTTTTGAAATGGAGGTAAGACTCGCGATCGGAGGGAATAAGGACCGTCGGATAGGCGGGAAATGGACAGCCCAGATTTAATCGGAGGATCGCAATCGGGGAGGTCACACAACAATATGCGATTGAAACTTTGCGATTGAGCCCCTTGTGATTGAGCGCTGGCCGTTGATCTGAGGACCAGATCGACGGCAGGGAATGAATCGGAGGGATTTGCAAGGGTGTGCGATGGTTGTCGAATTGCGAAACAGATGGACGGTCGGGATTGAATTAGGGATCAGCAATCGGGGGTGAGACGGTAAGGTCCGCGATTGCGATCGAAGGGAACTTTGCGATTGAGCGCAGGCCGTTGGATCACAGGACTAGATCAACGGTGGAGAATGGAAACGGGGAGAAACCTTTGTATTTTATATAAAACCCGAACTTTTGAAATAATCAAAGGTTTTTATGGATCGGGCGGAAGAATATATATATAAAGCGGACAGGCGCCCGACTGCGGGGCCTTCGAATATATGGAATGTAATATGCTCGGGAGTATAGAGACAAGGGCCAATCGCAATCGGGCCACTGAGCCTGGTCTTTCCGATAAACCCATTTGTGTTGTTTACGATTGCGATTGCGCAATCGGCTCTTTTCAATCAACCCATTTATATTCAGCACGTGGTTTTAAGTTTTTAACTTAAAACTTTCGGAAAGTGGGTCTTTGGGTTTACAAAGGAAAATGAACTTTGTAATGGTTCAAAGTCATGCACCCTTTGGATATTTGCGATTAGCGCCGAAAGCCTTGGCGTTTGGTTTTAACACATGGGCATGTGAGGGGAAGTGGTTTAGGACTTAGCCCAAGGGGCTTAGGTCCATAGCAATGAAACTTTGTTTTTTTATGAAAAATTTCAAGGTTTTAAATGGATTTGGGGGTTTCGGCACAGCTCAAAAAGAAGTTTTAAACCATGTCAGGAGGATTTTCATGAATGGAAGGAGAAAATTATGAAAAGTAGGGAAATAATATGGAGAAAAGGGGGAGTAAATGAAGGTTAGTTATGAGTGGGAGAAAGGGGAAAAAATGATGGTTTCTTCAGCAGTTTCTTACAAGAAATCAGCAGAATTTCAGAGTATGAGATGAGAACAGAAATGAGGATTTTGGACAAAGGCATGAGGCCTTCAAGGAGTCTTCAAAAGCCAACAATTTTTAGTGATGAAATTTGTTCTTTGAAGGCTCAAAACATATTTAGCCACCTTTGGGTATAACAACAAAAATTATAGGTGGCTAACAAAAGTAACATTTAAAAATAACATCCAGCTGTGACAAAAGATGAGGGAACGCCAGCATCCCTGTACTTAGACTGAATTAAATCATTTCTAAATAACACAGTTAGAAGAAAACATTGGGATAAAGATTTCTCAGCCAGAAAAGGTTACTGATGTACAGTAGGTCCTAACCCTGTTTAAATTGTTCTTTATAGTGGAAAATGAAACAGATTGAAAACAGAAATAAAATGACAAGTTCACAGTGAGAATAACATCACCATCAGCATAGACCAGGATCCCATAAATTAGCTTGTATTGATGCTTCAAACCAGTTACAATCTTCAGATCCAGTGTTTTAATCCATCTCTCTTCACAACCTAATCTATCTGTTACAAGCAGAGCTCCAAGGGCCAGCGAACACTATGTACAAATAGAAGTCTCCAGCTCAAGTGTATTCCAAAGTTCTGCAACCCACAATTTCTCATCTTCTTCTGAGGTATTTATAGAAGAATGAGGAGGTGATCTGAGAAAAGATCTCTCAGGATAATTAATACAGGTTCAAGACTTCTCGGCCTTTTGGGGGGCTCGAGGGAGAAATTTATAGGTGGATCGCTGCATTAACTGTTTTACAATAAATATCAAAGCTCGGTGGGAGTTTTATTTTGACTTTGAGGCTCTGTGTGCTATGTGGAGTAACTCCGTAGATATTTTCTGCATTGATTACCTTGCAGAAGTAACTCCCTGGCTGCTCTGAGGCGAATATCTGATTTTCTTCACTAACTTCGGCCTTTGCTTTGAAAGGTTTGAGGCAACAGGTGGCTCGGGGGTAGCTGAGGAATCAATTTTCCTCAGATGTGGCAGTGGAGGCTTTCTGTCTGATAAAACACTTTAGGTTTTCTTTTAAACTGTGTTTTAGATTAGGGATTAGGCTTTTGATAACTGTTTTTTAGCCGTAATCCCCGTAAAAACTGTCTTCGATCTTCATCTGCTGTGCTTTGTCTTCAAAACTGATACTCTTTAACTGTTCTCTTGAATAAAACAGTGTCTTGTCGATGTGCAGGGGCAGCACAGGCCATTTACGTGTTATCAACGCTCATGAAACGCTCATAAATCACTGGATTCAAACCTGCGAATGGTTGTGTTTTAATAGCCCGAAGGCGCAGGAAGCGTCTTTCCCGGTCTTCGGCCTTTCTTCATAACATAATGGAAAACCATAGAAATACCTGCAAAACACAAAACAATTAAGAAATCCTGCGGAAATAGGTTTAAACTGCTTCAGATGGCGGGGGAGGAGCATAGCCGTCAGATAAAAATATCCAACGGTGGAGATCGGCGCAGAACAGGCAAAGGAGAGCGGGGAGAAGAAATTAGGTGGGGTGGTTTTGGACCGTCCGATCTGGACACGTGGACGGTCCAGATCTAATCAGAGGATTGTAATCGGAGGGGAGAAACAAAAGGAGCGACTGGAAAATGCCGATGCGATTGCGTGATCGGGGGACTAGTGCGATCAAGCGATAACCGTTGATCTCGGGTTCAGATCAACGGCAGGGATGTAATCGGAGGGGCGGTGTGATTTACGCTGAGTCGTTGGATCGGCTGGGAGATGGACGACTGCGATTAAATCGAGAGGTGACATGATCGGGGATCGGAAGGCAGGACTTGCGATTGCGATCGGGAGGGGGAATGCGATTGAGCGCTGGCCGTCAGATCGCGGGAAGGATGAATAGTCGGGATGCAATCGGGGGATCACGATCGGGGGCAGGGAGATAGGACTTGCGATCGGGAGTTGCGATGACCTTCCAATCTGCGGAAGGACGGACGGCCAGGATTAAGTCGGGAGATTGCAATCGGAGCACAGAGAAGAAGGCATGCGATTGAGTTATGCGATTGCGAAGGAGTGATTGGCGCAGGGCCGTTGGATCGGCGGGACAGATCAACGGTCAAGAATAAATCAGAGGGAGAGTAGGATCGGAAGATCGGAGGTATGGGCTGCGATTGTTCGGAGGGCACACTTGAAGCATTTCGATTGCAATCGGGCGGGGGGCTGCGATTAGCATTCCACCGTCAGATCTCCACAGAAGATCAACGGTGCGGAATGCATCGCCAGACTTATCGTTATAAATAAATCGCATCGGAGTTTCGACTATTACAAAGGATTTGTGCACCCGCCCGACTTCTGATTGCGATTAGCGCTTGGGACTTAAGCGCTTGGTCCCAGCGCCGGGGCATGTGCGGGGAAGTGGTTTGAAAGGGGCTAGCGGGAGGGGGCTTACGCCTATATTAAGGTCAGAAGGTGGGTTTTGGCCCATTTAAATGGAATTTGAAGGCCAAGGAAAGGAACGATAAAGGGGTAAGGGGGAAAATGGTCAACAAAGGTTAGGGTAAGGATTTAAAGGGGATTTTTTTTTTTTTGGGGTTTGGCACAGCTCAAAAAGAAGCTTTAAACCATGTCAGGAGGATTTTCACGAATGGAGGGAGAAACTTATGAAAAGTAGGGAAATAATATGGAGAAAAGGGGGAGTAAATGAAGGTTAGTTATGAGTGGGAGAAAGGGGAAAAATAATGGTTTCTTCAGCAGTTTCTTACAGGAAATCAGCAGAATTAATAGGAACAGTAATGAGGATTTTGGACAGAGGCATGAGGCCTACAAGGAGTCTTCAAGAGCCAACAAATTTTTAGTGATAAAATTTGTTCCTTGGAGGCTCAAAAAGTCTTAGCCACCTTTTGGTATAACAAAATATTATAGGTGGCTAACAAGTTCTAAGTTCAAATTTTTAATGGTTTCACTAGTAAAATTGCAATGAATTTATTGCTATATTATGTGTAGACTATTTGATAATTCAAATATAAGCCATAAAATATCCCAATATTAGCCTATTAGTTTTATTTTTACATTTGTAATAATTTTAGTATCAAAACTATATGTTAAATTGTGTGTAGATTATTTTATAGAAATATTAGCATGAGAGATATTTTTTCCATTTTGGTTGTGGAAACAACCATTGATTTTATGTTAGTATTTGGTACTCTAAATTTCCTTAAGCCCAAACATGACATTGTTAGTTTGAATATGCTAGGTGGTCAACCTTCAACTTGTCATTCATAGGAGGCTTGATTGAATTTGTTTGATTATGTTTGTTGAAAAATATAAAATAAATAACTATAATAATTTGTTTCTCTATATACCTATCCATCCTATTTATGGATGCAAGACTTTTGATGGAAACAATAATTTTATTAGGTGCTTAACTTTTGTAATAGATCTAAGCATGAAATGATATTGAGAAGAAATTTTAGTTTCAACATTAGAATCCCAACAAGACAAGTATAAATATTTAAAAAGTAAGTTTGAAAGTTGGGAATGCTAAGACAACATTATGAGTGTCTTTTAAGGAATATGCGAAATATTTCACTTATAAATTTACCTTTCTCATGATGAAGAGAACTTTCGAAGGGTGCAATATATGGTTTTGAAAAAGACTTTATTGAGGCTCGATGTATTGCATGAAATTAAAGTTTACCACAATGCAATTTTCACAAAGTAACCTTCAGTGCAATATGTCATATATAAAGTAATTTTGAGTGTCATATGTCATAGACAAAGTAAGTTTTAGTGTGACATGGTGAGGAAAAAATAACTTTTAGTGTAAATATGTAATGTACAAAGTAATTTTCAGTGTGATATGCCATAGCCAAAGTAACATTTAGTGCGATATGCCACAGGCAAAGTAAAATTCAATACAACATGTCACTTTCCACGATAATGAAACTTTTAGTGCGATATATACTGAAACTTTTAGTGCAATATATACTAGGCCAATTCAATTTCAATGAAATACAATGTACGAAAACAAATTTCTATAAATATGAAAACCAGATATAATTTTTATAAACATATGTCAAACATTGTAAAATTAGGACCAACAACCTCAAGGAAGAACAAATTTAAGCCAATAAAATGTTTTTCCAACAAGGGTTTATTAGGTTCCTCTTGTGCAGGTAAAAATAGGTTCAAAGTTCAATAACTTAAAATAATGATGGGTGAGATTTACGAGGATAAGAAAGGCAAACAAAATTCCTTTGTTTCAGATGGGTCCAAGTATTCCTCCCTAAATGTGTAGCATCATGCTTTGTAGGCTCTTATGAACATGAAAGAATTGTAACTAGTGATCTATTTATGGTGAAGAGACAACGACAACTCCATATTCATGGTGCAATTGATGGTGATCACGGCAATAATCAGGAACTAATAATGTGTGACAAATTTAGTTTATAATCTCATAGTATGAAAAAGGATGAGGAAAAATAGGCTAGTTATGTAATGTTACCTTAGAGATAGAATTAATACTTCCAACATTTAATTTTTTATTTCAATTACTCAGAAATTCCAAGTCATAATAGTCTTAACATAACGATAAAAAAAAAAAAACATGCCTCAATATGAGGAAAAATAAATCTGCCAACTTTTTTTTCCTCCATTTCTATTGGCTAGAAGTTTTGATTTATGCGAAAATAACACGAAAAAAAAAACACTACCTCCATGAAACTAAATTTATGGTGCTTTGACATGAGACCAAATAAGAGGATGATATATGATATTGGTAAGACTTAGGTTAAACTATGGAAAAATGGAATATGCATGCCAAAACTTAGGATAAAATATAGAAAATACATGCCAAAGTATTGAAAAAATGACAAACCATTTATTAACAGTTTGTAGCCTAAAGGTGGGTACTAATAACAATGGATTCTTAGGTATTCACTTACATAGAGGTGAATTTACAAAGATATAAATCCTTTTATTGGGCCAAAACTTAGTTTATAGTTTTTTTCAAGTAATTAACATCATCAAATAATTTTATGATGCTTTGAAATGTTTGTCTCTTGGTTTCCCCATTTCACTATAAATGACTAAACAAAATGATTTGAACTATGAAAATTAATTTCCTATATATGTTTAGGCATTATGGGGATTAAAGTAATGTATGATTGTTTCATAATTTCAATGTACACTTCTCTAGTACATTGATATAATGCAAGACAAGAAAGCGTGGAAAATAACTCCTTAAGGGATTCCAACAATGATATGGAAATGTGAATACTATATTGGCACCATTATATGTATGTGCATATAGGTGTATCATGGTGCTTACGGGCCCACTTGGATGACTTCCCTTGGTAAAAAACCCAGTTAAGGGGTCATGTAGTGCAAGAAAGGTTGAAAATAAAATTCTTAAAATAAATATACCCAATGAATTCATCCTTTCTCCATAGTTTCTGGAGACTCAATACTTTTTATGGGCTAGCAATTTCTCTCAATCAAATTTTGTTGGATTTCCATTAGTTTTGTTGACCCCTAAATGAACATAATAAAATATGGTTTTATCCTAAATGTATATCATCCCTACAAATTTCCATATGATGAGTATGAAGGCCTTGATGAGTACATGATGTAATAACACCTTGAAGATTTTTTTTGGAGTTGCATAGAGAATGCAAAGAAAAGTGAATTTATGGGATGGGATTCAACCTTAGAGGTGTAGAATTGAAGTCAATGCACATGTGTAAATGGTTGGGCTAAGATATGTGTGCGAAGGAAGATAATTTTTTGAGCATATTTAACAAGCTCAAAGGTTAAATATAACAATTTTAAGAGATGAACACATGCCAATGAAGTTGAGCTAAGAATGAGTGAAGGTAAGCAATTGAAATTAAGTGGTTGAGGTCATTTGAAGGTCAATATTTTAACATTAGATGGATGCGTTGATATATTGTGAAGGAATTTGGGTTGATCCTATGATATATTTGTTTGAATTTGATTGGAATTAGAATGGAATTAATACAAATATAATTGGTCATCAAGATGATAAATTTGAAAGAAGGTTGTACATCAACTATAAGGCATAATAGAATACAAGGAAAATTTCCATTAAGATGGAGGAACAAGGCATATTGGTGTATGTATTAATAATATTGGCAATTTATAGATTTGGTGTTAGTTGTTGTAGAGTATGAAGGAAGAAAAGTTTGTTGTATGGAGTTTATAGATTGTATAAGTTAAAGAAGAGGTTTGATATTATAGATTGTGTGCAAAGAGTAGTGCACCAAGGGTGATTGGGCCATAGAAGGAAGTACACCCAATATCTATATAAGGCTTAAATTCCTTGTGAGATCTCATTAGGTTGCTAAGAAAGTAATTTTGTATGTGGTTTGAATGATAATGAGGGCAAGTAAACCTCAGAGAACATTTAAGTATGTATTTTGATTATATCTTGTATTTTTTCCTATTTCTATTTACTGCAATACCTTTTGAGGTTAATACTAGTGTGTCAAGCCCTAAATTTGGACCATTTCACTAATGCTACACCATTTTTGGTAACACAAAAACTAGATTATTTGGAGGAAGATTGCATGAATGTTTTGTGGTATTGTGATGGTTGAGAAAATTTAGTAGAAGAGAAAACCTTTGTGCCCTGCATAGGTGGAATTCATTAGACCCATGAGAGCTTGTAGGGTAAGAATCATAGCAATGGAAAGAAGAGGACAAATATCCAATATAAACTGAGATATTTAATATATCAAAATTAGAATCAAGGAATTAAAAACAATACAAGAGGGTGGATAACCAAAGGCTAGTAGTTCATAGATTTACTATGAATAAGAACAAGAAAATGAACTAGAAGGAGATGTTATAATTAAATTGTTTACCTTAGAAATTAAATGGGAGACTAGGTTGAAAGTCTTAAATAGAAGTATGGAAATAGAATAATTGATTGATTAGATAAGTGTGGTTGAAATGTGTTTCAATTATGTTAATATCGAAGAGTTGAACGAGGCAAAGTTTTCCATCTTGAGATTGAAGGGGCATGTTGCTATCTGGTGGGATTTTATATAGCGCAAGGAAATCCACCTAAAGAAAGAAATATAAGGAATATGAGTAAGATAGTGTCTATGTTGAGTGACCATTTCTTGCAGGTTGAAAAAATAGTTGATTTTTAGGGAGATAGAAAGTTCGAGACATATAGAAAAGAGTTTACAAGGGTATTTGGGAATTCTACTGAATTTCCATATATGTAGGCCATGATGAATATGAGAATGATAGATTTTCAAGATATATAAATTCACATAAGTCAATAATTCAATATGAAACAAGCTTTCATAAGATAATAATTACATAAAATCATATATGTTAGCATAATGGAAGGAGAAAAGATCATACACAAATATAGTAGAAGGAATGCTAGTAGTGGAAAAATGGCTCCTTCCAACATTACAAGACATGCTAAAGCATAAATCTTTTTTTTTTAAGTTTCATGGTAGTTGACCTTGCAATCTCCTATTAAGACCTTGAAATGACAAGTTCTCAACTGTTGTCACTGCCATCTTAGAAAGATAATATATCACCCAAAAAATTAAGTAGGTTATTAAAAATTATAACCCAATGTCCCATAGTTAAATTCAAATAACCATGATTGATAGTGCATTAACCTATTCCTAACATAAATAGCATCCATAAAATTGGTTAATTGATTAAATTTGTTATATATTTTTCTTTGATATTTTCATCTTAAATTTAAACATACGCTCTATTGTAGATATAGATCATTTTGATAATTTTGTTAATAAAAGTGACGTTGAACCGATTTTAAAAAGAATTCTAACATAATCACTCTTTAGTTTACAAGCCATGCAATTTAAAAAAAAATCCATTACATAAATTATTGTTCATATATATATGGATAGTGAAAGTAAAATTACTAAAATATTCTTAGTTATGTAATCAAATAACATTAAAGTTCTCACGATATGAGAATGTGAATTTTTCATTGATATTCATCCTTTTATGTTATTACATCATCCAAGGACTATAAATTTATATTGTACCAACAAACTCATACATGTCTTACTTAAATTCTTGCCAACGTTCCAACAGAGGCCCATCTTCAAAAATTTAAATATTAACTTTGTTAGTCATCAGTGATTTTTGCTGATCTCAAAATATGACTAAATAATGGTCCTAGATTTCTAAGAAAAAAAATTGTGAAATATTGTGAGTTTTAGAAATCTCACTACCTTCATCACCCTAAGTCAAACTATTTCACAAAAATTCTCCCTCTCTACCCTTTAAGTTTCAGCTCACTTCTCCAAAAAGACTTCATTTTCTGGGCCTATTAACCTCATTTTCACTACCTTACCCCCACTCTCATTCCCTCCCTTATTCCCTCTAAAAAAACCCATTTTTCCCTTTCCTAAAAACCCTCATGAAACACCCCCTATTCATAATTTCCCTTTACATATATTAAACAATGTAATAGTCCAAATTTTACATTGTTTAAAACCCAAGTTTTAGCCTCTCGGACCTTTCAAAATTTACATAAAACTATGTTTTATGTTTAAAAGCCCACCCTTATATAAAATATAGGCATAAATCCCCTTTTTCTTAAAAACCCGGCCCCTTTAAGTTCTTATGAGCATGACCTCTGCTATCCCGAGCCCTTCCCAACATAAATAAACCTTTGCTCTATTTGTTTTCATAAACCCCCCATAAACATATAACGGGCCCTTAAGACGTTTAAAATATTAAAAGCGGGCCCTGCCTCCCATTACATCCGACGCCCTTCCCTTAACCTTACAAATTAACGCATTTCGTGAATATTTAAAGGCCTCGGGCCCCATCCTCCGTTTAACCCGTCATCCAACCGCAAACCCCCATCTATCCCCCACTTTCGTTGGCCTGATCAACTGTCCATCGCATCCCTGATGCGCGTCAACCGTTGATCTCCCATATTGAGATCCAATAGCCCACATATTATATTGAAAATAAAATTGCGATGTGGTTAGCATTTCTCGACCCATGCAAAATCGACAGTTTTTCCACGCCACGTGTCTCATCCTGAGATGTATCACGTGCCCTCCACAAAAAACTGCTTACCACCTATCCTCCGCGCAATAAAACCATTTCCAGTTTTCTAAAACCACCTCCATCCACACCATTTTTCAAAATTTTCTCATTCCCGTTCAAACTCCTCCTGGTTCCACCTCTGGAACCTTTCCTCCTACACCCTCTCCTCCTCTACAAACACCCTTCGACAGTCTGAAACCTTGAAAAAAGTAGTAAAACCCTCCCCACTGGATTTTAACTAATTATTTGTGTTTTGTACAGGTTTTATTGGTGAACATAAATAAAAATATTCCGCAGGGTCAAAATTGATCACAGAGAGGGCCTGGATGACAATCCAGGAGCTCATAAAAGATCAATAAAGGCCAGAAGGTCTATGCCAATATTTGCATTGATGAAACATGATCATCGATGGATCAAATGAACCCTCTAGCCACGAAGAAAGTTTCTCCTGCACAAGGAAGACATAAGCAGTCAAAGAAACAATGAAGAAAAGAATTCGGAAGGATTAAAGGGCTAATCCTAATCAAAAGCCAAAACAAAAGGGTTAGCCAATAAAAAAAGACGATTGAAGAGAGAAAGGCAGATAGATAAAAGCCAAAGATGAAAGGATAAAGGCAAAGGATCAAAATAATAAATAAAAAAGATTAAAGGAACAAAATGGAGATCGCAAACAAATTAAAGAAAATATAATAAAAATAGATAGTCAAAGAATAAAGATAGATTTTAAGGCCTAATAGCAGAGATTAAATATAAAACAAGGGGCAGATTAACCCAAAGAAAATTCGAATGACTCAGCCTATGGCAGTTACTCTTCTCAAAAGATATTTTTGCCACGTAGTGCTTTGTTTCCTTCAAAAAAGCATTAGGTAGTTATTGAGCTTAGTTAGAGATATTTATATATTGCAAATAGTTATTGTAAAAGTTATGAATAGGCCTTGAAGTCAAACGTTTCACCTATATTCCCGTAGGAGTTAAGATAGAATTTAATCAGAGAAATATATACATATATTCTTGCCTTGAGCCTTGCATGGTCTTCAAGGTTAGGAATTCATTAACTCTATAATAAATGACACTAAAACCATAGCTTAGCTTCACCTCATCATTTGTAGAAAAATATTGCATCTGAACTCATTTTCTTGTTGGAATTTGATGACTCTTTGAAGTAATACATAGTCTCTTGGAAGTTGAAAGGAAATTGATGTCTTGGAACTTGTGGATGCCCTGATTTGTTTGTTAATGAAGGAGGCTATATTGCAGGATCCATGAGCCTGGTTGTTGGTGAAGTGCTTCTAATATGTTATTGTTATTTCTTGTTTTCATTATATTACCATTTGTGTATGTTGCAATAGAGCAAAAGTTTTAGACTAAGAACTGTTTCTAATAACACCTTAGTTCTGTTTGTTCTTCACTACCTTAATGTTTTCTTTTGCTAGGACATTTTAGAGAATTATTAATTGCTCTCTAGACCCCCCTAAGCTTTCTTATTTCATTAATAGTGTAATACAGTTGGTATCAAGAATGATTTATGGCTAGCCCTGCTTACTTTATATCACTAAAACACAGTTTCTGAAGTCTCTCTCTAAGGTACCATTAGTTAAAGTTTGCCAAAGAGGTTTTGTTTCGATCATACCCTTTGTACTTGCTTAAATAATTGTTTTATAGATCTTCATAACCATAATGAAGGATGTTTAGGTGTTCCCTCTTCTCTGATTACAGTTATATGTGTGTCTTAAGTGTTTTCTGTCCTTGAAGGTGAAATCATTAGAAGTTAAGTGAGTTTCTCGCCTTCTATATTTCATTAGAAATGTTTTTCTTGAATAATTATTTTCTTTAGTTGAATCAAAGAATTTATGGTTTGCCCTGTCTGTTGATTACCTCTTCATGCTTATGATATTTAAGTCCCTTTGTTAAAAAGTAAATATGATAAAGGATTCTTAACTGCCCTTTGTCATACTTTCTATTCTCACAATTGATGTCCTTGTCATTACACCTAAAAACCTTGAAGATCCACTGACCAAGTTAGATTTGCCCTGTGATTCTCCGAGATCCATTGATGAACTTTTAATGACTTTCATAGACTCCATTTCCCAATGACCTAGAGATTTCCTCATTCTACCTGTACTGCTTGATCATCATACCCAACCAAAACAATCAAAAAAGCCCTGTACTTAATAACTAGCCTAAAAATCAACCATCTAAAGTAAACAAGCTCATATCCTTTGAAAACAAATAGAGAGATCCCTCTCTAAGTCAAGGAAGACTAGGTCCTAGGACTCCAAAGACTGGTCTAATGTTTCCCTGTCCATTTGGTCTACCAATCTGCTAAATCACGGGATTACAACATAATGGCGATCACGGTGGTACCTTTGAGTATATAGTTGCATGAATACATCTTAAAACTCATTAAAACCCTCAGTTAAGATTAATAAAATCAATTGATAGCCAAGAGTAGACTATGCTTGTTTCACCATCTTAGCTAAATGATGATCCAAGTATAGGACACTCATACAAACCTTAGGGCTACATAAATAACTCATAAAAACCCCAAAAAAAATTCCTAGATTGGTTTTTTGTCAATTATCGGTGGTGGACCATACATATTTATCTTCAAAACAACAAAAAATATCCACCTGGCGACTCCACTAGCCTCCAGTAGGTGTATTACTTCACTAGTCCTCACTAGAATTCCTTAGGATTGTGTCAAACCAACCCTAAGAAATTAATAAGCCTAGTCCCATATTATAAGTTTACTAAACACTAAGAGAGGTTAACCTTCTAAAAATCAGTCCTAAACTTTCAGCCTCTTTAAATTTTAAGCCTGAAATTTGGCTTCACAAAGGATCAATACTAGATCTCATTGAGACCCTAATCCTCCTACTATAGTTGATGATCCAGAAAAGTTCTTATGGAAAAATTATAGAGCTGGAAATTGAACTACTATTAGGACCATTCAAAGAGCAAGATCTGTCCCTGAATACCTTACAGTCTTGAAAGATCCTGAATTTTACTTCCACCATTCAAAAAACCTATTTAGAACCAAGTCACATAGTGAGATTGCCCAAACCAACCTTGAGCCCATAGATTTGCAACAGAGTTCTAGTAGAGAAGCCTCTCCTTCCACTCCTCCTCATTTTCAGCTTCTCCATCACTTTAACTCCTTCCATAAAAAATCTGCTCATAATCAGTTTGCTGGTCCAAGTAATTCCACCACACCCATCCACACATCCACTGTTCAAAACACTCCCTTCCATCCCACATTCCCTCTTCCAAACTCACCTCTTGTAAATATTCCATTCACTCCCATCATGGCAGCATGGTATGCTCCCTTAGTGTTACCACAACATTTAGTTCCTTTACCAAATGATTATCAATCTAGAATTCCCCACTTCACTGGAACTGAATCTAATACTACCCAAGAACATGTATATAAAATGAATGATGCCTTTGATTACATGGAAATAGAAGAAGAGACCATTAAGATGAGAATCTTTGCCCAAAGTTTAGGAGGAGAAGCCAAAAAATGGTCTAACAGCATTAATGATCTCCCTTCTCTCTACCAAACATTCATAAACAAATGGGAAATTAAAAAGAACCCTCTCCAAATCCTTTCAGAATATAGCAACCTTAAAATAAATGCTGGGGAAAGTGTTCAAGATTACTGCACTAGATTAATAGTGTTTACAAGGCACTTCCCCCAAACATGAAACCTCCACTAGGCTTAGCCTTAGCAAAATTTCCATAGGGTTTTGACCCAGACATGGCCTATCAAATAAGAGAAAGAGACCTTTTGACTTTAGAATATATGCAGAGGGGAGTTGTAAGTGTGGAAGCAAATCTGATTGAGAAAAGAGCTAGGTTGAAATCAGAAAAACGAGTTACATACAAAGATGAAACAATGGCCTCAACCTCATCATCTGATGCCAAAATTGATAACTTAGTTTGGGTAATAGAAAGAATGCTGGAAAGGATAAAATTAACTGATAGAGTACCTCCTGTTAGCCCCCCTATGAAATTCTTGACAAGCAAGCTAGGGGCTGGATTATTGTGGAGCCTCCAAGGAATGTCTTTCCCCTGAAAACCCATCCTCCTTGAAGTCTCTTTGTGCTATGCCTAACATTAATCCCCTCTGCTGGTCCCTTTCCCTAAGGCCTGCGTTCACCCCTTATACCCCTGCAAAAGGTCCCTCTTTTCCCCTTGTTATTTTCCCCATCAACCCCTCCAAAATTCCCATCAAATCCTCCCTACACCCTTTGTTTTCCCAAGTTCTCTCTTCATCTCCCTATCGTTACCCTCTCATAGCCTTAAAATCCATTAAAATGGCCTAAAAACCCATTTTACCACATTATATTGGGCCCTATCCCCTTCGGCGTAAGCCCCCACTCCTGTTTCCTCCATAAAACCTTGCGTTGTGACCAACGCGCTAACCCCGAAGGCGCTAGTCCCATGGGTTTTTCAGGCGCGTCCTCGACCATCGATATTGACAGATCGGATGGCCACCATTTAATCCGCAGCTCAGCATTTTACCATTCATTTCACACCCCATGCCATCGTCGTCCGTTTCAAACGATAATCCAACGGTCCAGAATGTACCTGCTTCCGTGGGCCCCGCTGTGCAATAGCACAAAACCGCCGGTTTATTCCGCACCGCCTTTGGGCCATGGGCGGTTTTTCTCCATCGCCCAGCGATTCCACTCACCCTTCAACACCTGTCTCTTGTATGATTCCGAAACCACCCATCCCCCGCGTGTTATCGTCCGGTTCAAACCTCACAGCGAAATAGTTGTTGACCGTCAGATCTCGGGCGCCTCATCCAATGGTCGTCGGTCATCCAAGTTGCGCACCGCTTAACTTTGTGCATCATACCCCCTGGCCCGCCCTCCACCATTGATCTCCACCGCGATCAATGGTCCTGATCTGTCCCGCTGCCGTTGACCTTTCCACCATCGCCCGGGTCTCCACGTCACCCCTCCACGTGCACTCACCGTACATTCCACCCCCCATTACAAACATCGGTCTATTTTCGTATTCTTTAAGGTTTTCGTTCATATTTCGCTCCACAGACCGCCATCTCCACCAGAATGATTTGTCACCTTATTTCATGACTTCTTCACCAGTTCAGCATCTGCATGCTCGTCTTCTGCATCCACACCGCATCCATGTCCCCATCCATGTTTCCTCTTCACAGGTTTCACGTTTTTGCAGGGTATCAAGCGCGGAAAACCACCATAGCTCACCAGCTCTGTCACGCAAGAAGAAAACGTAGAAAGGACCGTATACAGAGACCCAATTAATGAATAAGGGCTTGAGGTGGCATTTCGACGTGACTGTGATCAAAGGACAGGGTTGAAAACCTGTCAATCTTCTCCAGAGCCATTAAAGGAGTAGAGTGCCCAGTCAGAATGATTTATGGGAGCGGTAAAGAGAAATCATGAAGGAAATCAAAGAGTTAAAGTGTCAAATTAGAGATTTCAAAGACTCAATCTAGTTTTTCAGAGGCGAAGTACCAGGTCCAAAACCCCGAGGATCAATCAAAAAGGTCCTACGCACAGTAAAAGGTAATATCAGGGTCCATTCATCAGCAAAGTGTTTTTCTTCATCAAGTACAGGGCGCCCATACTTCTTTATTATGCACCGTGTCCCTGAAGGAATTCCCACCCTAACGGCAGTTCGAGACCATTAGAACTGTTATGTAGCAGACTTTTCAGCAGTCCATTTTCTCTTTGTTTATTCACCTCCAGTACAGCAGAACGCCACAGCCGAAATATGTCAAAGTCATACCCAGAGAAGATCACTCCTGCATAAAGTGGTGACAGAGATTAAATACACAGCAGTCAAACAGAATGGGCTTCGACCCTGCATTCATTTTGTGTTTAATGTTACATTTAGTGTTCACCTACCACCTCAGTCGACCTTCTGTTCATCATCTGCTATAAATCACAGAAGGAAATTATTGTAAAGGTTGTTGATTGGATATTAGTAGATTGCAAGCATTTTCCTCTTGAGACAAGTTCTCTGCGTAATATTGTAAGATAGGCTGAGATTGGATGTATTCAGATTGAATGTTCAAGCTGTGGGCAACGTTGTACTTGATTGGTGTTTTTTTTAATATGACAAGCACATTTGTTTGGATACTAACCTAAAGCAGCTGGTGATGTTTCCCTTTCTCTGTATTTGTGATTGACTTGCTTTCCTTTCATTACATTTCTTCAGGCTCGCATCAGAAGTTTGGCATAAGATTTACCCTTGATAGGTACCTTATGTTGCTGCTCTCCCAGCCTTTTATGTTTTCTGCTTATATGTGTATCTGAATATTGATTTCAATTGATTTAACCAGTGTAGTGGATGTCATTGCCTGCGCTCTGATGTATGAATTAATGAGATCTATGTTTAGATGTTCTTGTTAGGATTTAGTTAGATGAGTTGAGAACACTGGGTGGTCTAGAACCCTGTCTCTGCCTCACTAGGATCTTTCCATCTCATTAAACCTTTCTAAGATCCCTTCTGTCAAGCTTGCCCTTGTTTTTCCTTGGAGTTGCTAAAGCAGACCTGGAGTTAAATGACCTCTGGTCCGATCTATAAGCAGCCCCTTTGTCCCTCTTTGAGAGCTACCTTTGACTATGCCCAAGCAGGTCTGGAGTTAAATGACCTCTGACTTGATCTATAGGTAGAAATTTGGTTGTCTTTCCTTCTTTCACTCTCAGTCCTTAATGTTCCATTCCACCAACCATCCTTTAAGATCCAAATGCTCTAGATGACTAGCCCAACTGAAAGCTTGCACGTTGAACACAGGTAAACCCTTTCTTGACTCCATTTCCCAATGGAATTGATGTCCCCTGAGTTATCTGTCTTTGCCTAGTGTCCTCTTTGCTCATCCTTGTCTTATATTGGACCTTTCTTTCCTGATTCCCAACAACCAAACATAAAAAATCAAACAAACAAACCCTGTGCCTATAACTAGCCTAAAACCTTAACATCTGAGCTTCAAATACATAAAACCTTTGACTATCATAGAGAGATCCCTCTCTGGACCTAGGAGGGCTAGATCCTAAGGTCCCAAAGTGGTTCTATGTTGTCTCATCTTTTGGTCTTATCAACCTGGCCAAAACATGGGAACCCCAACATAATGGCGACTCCACTGGGGAATTCTGAGTGCATTTCACCTTAAATGTTCTTAGAGACTCAGAAACTTAGAACTCTGGTTAGTTTGACAGCAAGTCACCCCTTCCTTGAATCGACCTACATTGTCGAGTGTCCATCATACTCTTAGACAGAGCCTGGAAAGGGCCAGGTAGCCTCCAAATCTCACCCTCTTCGGAGGTGACATATCTGGTAAATGCCCTCCCAGTCGATCTCTGGTGAGAGTTTGTTGTGTTTTGAGGTTATTCTTGAGAAGTGATAGTGCCCGAGCACTGTGGTGGACAGTGTAACCCCTTTGACATACCCTAAACCTTCTGCCTGGCGACTCCATTATTCCTAAAAGATCAAAGACTCCACTGGTGATCAGTAGGCCTGCTGATTAACTTGGTTTCACATTATACTCCACTGGGAGACCAACTTTTGAAACAACATTAACCACAACAGAAGTAACAAGTAGGGTTAAGCTTCTTAGTTATAAGTGTAACATTCTGGCTTTCAGAACCGTTCACACAAGAGCTTATCCTAACCCCGACCCACCTGAAATAGTTGACAACCCTGAGAGTATCCTCAGAGGAGCTCTCACACCTGAAATACCAACTATTTCAAGTCACATTCATAGAGCTAATTCTGTGCCAGAAGACCTTACAGCTCTATCACATTTTCTCCCTGATCTAGACCAACCTAACACATTACCTAGAACTATGTCATTCAATCATCTAGACCAGCCAGACCTCGAGTTTCACAGTTCGCCATCTCATAGTGGTCAAAACACTAGGGACAGAGGAACCCCTCCATCTACACCTCCTGATATCCATTTCATTCAAAACTTGGGGCTCTCCCATCCTAGATATGCTCAACAGACTTCTGCTGGTCCTAACATCCCTGTCATCCAAATACCAGCTGCTCAAAATAACCCTGTACCTCATTAGAATATCATCATGGTAGCCTAGTATGCACCTTTGGTTTTACCTCAGCCCATGTTACCCTTACCCAATGATTATCAGTCAAAAATCCCACACTTCACTACAAACGAGTCCATAACAGCTCAACAAAACGTAGATAAAATGGAGGATTCTTTTGATTACATGGAAATTGATGATGAAACAATCAAAATGAGAATATTTTCCCAAATCCTAGGGGGTGATGTAAAGAAATGGTTTAAAGGCTTACCTCCTGGCAGTATCCAAGACCTCCCTGTGTTATATCAGACCTTCATAAACAAATGGGAGACTAGAGCAAATCCTCGCCAACTCCTAGCAGAGTACATGAGCCTGAAAAGGAATGTAGGAGAGAGTGTCCATGATTACACAACAAGATTTAACAGCATTTACAATGCTCTCCCTCCACATATGAAACCTCCACAAGGTATGGCCCTAGCAAAATACCCTGATGGGTTTGATGCTGACATGGCCTATGAGCTTAGGGATAAAGAATACACCACATTGGAAGACATGCAGAAAGGGGCTGTAAACATAGAGGAAAATTTGATTGAGAAAAGAGCAAGACTGAGATCTGAGAAGAGGGTAACCTATAGGGATGACAAAATAGCTTCCACATCAGATCCAAACTATGACAGACTATCTAAACATGTGGATAAGCTGCAAAAAATGATGGAAAATATGGTTTTCATAGTTAGCAATCAGAACAGAAACCATAACCAAAATCAGAACCAAAACTTTAGAAGAAACAACAATGCTCCCAACAGACAGAGAGAGTCAGATCAACAAGTAATTCCCCCATTCCAGGAAAACTTTTTAGATGAAGATGAGGGAATCATAGAAGAGTCCGAAGGGAATACAATAAACATGTTTGAAACAGAAGACTCAGTCCTTAACTGTGATTCAGGGGAAGACCAACCCTCATCTTCATACTGGGATGAGGAATGGTTAGAAACTGAGGATTACATATTAGGATTCGAAAATTCCATGATGCAGGTCAGAGAAAAATATGAACTTAGGAGCAAAAATAACCAAGAAAAATCCAGAACTGAGACTCCTGAGGTTGTCATCAAGAAAAGACCTGATAAAACTTCTGAAGCATCTGCTGCAAATAACAAATCAACAGCTGAAAGTTCTGGTAAACACAAGGAGAAAGACAACCAAGACACTAAAAAACAAAGCCAACCAACCAGCAGCACTAGCACTGCAGCTAGTGCTCCTGATAAAAAAATTCCTGACCCTGTACATAGTGAGAAATCACATACTGATTCGGTCACCAAGGTGGCTAATAAGACAGAATTAAGCACTCCAAAGACACAGTACACTTTCAGTTTAGAGAGTGAGATTTCAAAAATCAAAATCTCTGTACCACTATCTGAGCTGGCCAGTCAGGATGTATATAAGAGCCAAATTTTGAAAGCGTTAAACCTAGGGGAAATGAATGATTCTGTAAACCTGAATGATGATAAACCAGCCCTACTCTTTGGTCCAAAAATTGAGGGAAAGTTTCAAGAAGGGGTGGTTCCACCTTTCTATATCAGTCTCAACATTCATGATAAGATCCTTCATAATGCCATGCATGAATCTGGAGCATCACACAATCTAATGCCTAAGGTAGTGATGTAAAGGTTAGGCCTAGAAATCACCAGACCCTACAAAGACCTATATTCATTCGATTCTAGCAGAGTAAAATTCCTAGGCCTAATTAAGGACTTGTGTGTGAGTTTGACCCAGATTCCTGCTAAATGTATGGTCATGGATGTGGTGGTGGCAGATGTGCCACCTAAGTATGGCATGTTATTGTCAAGATCATGGGGAGCCAAATTGCAGGGAACAATGCAGATGGATGGCTCATATGCCACTATCCCTATATTTAGCCAACTTAGAAGACTATATAGGGAAGCGCAGATGAAATTTCTAGTCAGTAGCCCCGAGAAGCCTGAAAACTCTCTATACTTTGTACATACGGATCTCGAATCCTTCATCCTTTGTAATGATCAATCCCTGGAGGAGTCAGAATCTGAAAACATGGGTACAAACGCAGAGGCTGAAAACACAGACCTGAACATAATGGCCGCTTTGGAGTAAATTGAAGAAGAAAACAACAGTGAAACCTGTAGAATATGCGGTAGGAGCCTAACTCAGAATGAGCCAGAAACACAATGAAATCATACCATTAGTAACACTCCTCAGACTGATACACCACGTGAAGAACCAGAAAACCCACAACCTAGTATAGACCCCACAACGCAACATAATGGCGAAACCCTGTGGGAAATGAATTTCGATGGGTCCTGCACTAGGAAAACTGCTGGAGCAGGGGTGTGGCTACGTAACACAAAAAATGATCATGCACAGAGCCACACCATCAATCTGCACTTCAAATGCACCAATAATATTGCAGAATATGAGGCTCTTATTCTTGGCTTAAATCTGTTGAAAAAATTAGGGTCCCGTAGGATAACTGTGCATGGAGATTCTAAATTAGTGATCAAACAAGTGACCGGTGAATACGCAGCAAAACATCCTCGATTAAGAGCGTATAGGAACGATGCCATGGATATGTTGAAAAATTTCATGAAATACGAATTGGTGTTTGTTCCCAGGAGTCAAAATGTCATTGCAAATGGATTAGATTGTCTAGCTAGTTCATATCCTAAGACTCCGACTGACCAAAAAATCATCATTCAGACCAAGTTCAGACCTGCAGTACTGGACAATGAAAAATATTGGTAGGTCTTTGAAGGTGACAAGCAGATTGAGGATTCCTTAACAGGAAAGAATGAGTTTGAATTTTCTGGCTCAGATTCTAAATCTGAAGACAACTGCCTTAGTGAGGAATCCTCTGATGAAGTATCCCCGTCTTGTAGCATAGAAATAAATTCTTTTTCTGGGGAAACTGGAAGTTCAACCGAAAACTGTGAAAATGCAGATACCGAAGAGGTAGAGGTGCTGCAGGCCAAAGATAAGAATATACCCAGAGGCCTGGCACCCTTAGAGGACAATTCTGACTTTGATGACGTAGCAAAAAAGCCCACAATAGAACATGCAGATTCAGATTTGGAAGAATGCAGCATAGGTACTGAAGACAAACCCAAAATGATTAAGCTAGCTAAGTCTTTACCTGCAGACATGAAGAAGAAATACATTGAGCTGTTCAAAGAATTCATTGATGTGTTTGCATGGAGCTATGAAGACTTAAAGGATTATGACACCAACATCATACAACACAAGATACCCTTGAAGGAAAATCAGAAGCCTTTCAGATAGAAACTCCGTAGGATCAATCCAAAACAATTGCCTGCAGTTGAGAAAGAGATTAAAAATATGTATAATACAGGCATAATAGTCCCTGTGAGGTTTTCTGATTGGGTGTCAAATCTAGTGGCTGTAAGAAAGAAAACAGGGGAGATCAGATTATGCATAGACTTTAGAAACCTCAACAGAGCCTCCCTGAAAGACAACTACCCCTTGCCCAGAATGGAGCACATCTTACAGAAGGTAGTGGGCTCTAAGAGAATCTCCCTGCTTGATGGTTTTTCAGGATACAACCAAATATTGGTACTCCCAGAAGATCAACTCAAAACAGCATTTACCACTCCATGGGGCACCTTCATGTATGTGAAAATGCCCTTGGGATTGATGAACGCCGGAGCCACCTTCCAGAGAGCGATGGATATAGCTTTCTCAGAGGAGATAGGGCATTTCATAGTTATCTATTTAGATGACTTGACTGTCTTTTCTAAAACTGAAGAAGAACACTTAAAACATCTGAGGAAAGTTTTTGAAAAATGTAGAAGGTACGGTCTGTCCTTAAACCCTAAGAAAACTGTGTTTGGGCTGCAAGAAGGTAAACTTCTTGGTCACATTATATATGAGAAAGGGATTAGGATAGACCTACAAAGAGTTGAGGGAATACTCCAAATCACACACCCAAGGAACATCAAGGAGTTACAGTCCTTCAATGGGAAGATCAATTTCCTTAGGAGGTTCATTCCCAACCTTGCTGAGCACCTTAGGAGAATGACTGACATGCTAAAGAAAGGTGCAGGAATTAAGTGGACTATAGGAGCCAAACAATCTTTCGAATCTGTAAAACTTGCACTCACTCAGGCTCCTGTGCTGATTAGCCCTGATTTCTTGAAATATTTTCTGATCTTTTCATTTGCCTACCAGCATACCATGGCTGCAATCTTACTGCAGAAAAATTCAGAAGGTAATGAATAGCCTATAGCTTTCTTTAGTAAAGCCGTAAGGGATGCACCCCTGAAATACAACATTATGGAAAAGCAGGCCTATGCCCTGATTAAGGCCGTAAAAGACTTTAGGGTGTACATCCTGCATTCTCACACCATTGCTTATGTACCAAATATAGTGGTCAAAGATATCTTGTCCCAAGACCTTGATGGGAAAAGGGGCAAATGGATTGCTACAATCTTAGAGTATGACCTTGAGATAAAACCCACCAAGCTGATCAAAGGTCAAGGCCTGGCCCAATTAATGGCTGAATCTAATCTGCAGGCCCTTGACATTAATATGATAAATGCCTTAGATGAGTAGGAAGGATTGCCCCATCCAACTGTTGAGGAGAAGTTTCAAAATTCTCCTTGGTATACTGATATCCTTTACGTGCTCACCAACCTCAATGCCCCTCCAGAACTGTCCAAAACCAAGTCCAGATTCATAAAACTCAAAGCTAGAAACTACTGCATTCTGAATGAGAATCTATACTGGAAAAATCCAAATGGCCTATTTCTAAAATGTTTGTCTGAAACTGAAACTGAAATAATTAAATGGGAATTCCACGCTGGAGAATGTGGAGGGCACCTGAGTTGGAAAGCCACCACAAATAAGATACTCAGGGCTGCTTATTATTGGCCTACACTGTTTAATGATGTCCATAAAATGATAACCACTTGCCACAAATGTCAGATCTTTGAAGGTAAAAGGAAACTTCTCCCCCTTCCTCTACAACCCATCACTGTGGAGGGTCCCTTCATGCAATGGGGCTTAGACTTCATTGGGGAAATTCACCCCTCTTCTTCTGGACAACACAAGTGGATCCTGACTGCCATAGATTACTTCACTAAATGGATAGAAGCCATACCCACTAGGAATGCCACTGATTCTGTCATCATTAGGTTCCTAGAAGACTTCATCCTATCTCGCTTGACTTGTCCAAGGAAATAATCAACGACAATCTTTCTTGCCTTGGATCGAAAAATGGTTGAGTTACATCGCAGTACCATATCACGGCAATGCGTTCAAGCGCCTACCCCCAGATTAATAGATTGTTCGAATCATGTTATCTAATAACGAGTCACAATCATTAAGAAGCTACTGGAAGAAAACAAAAAGTCATGGCATAAAAAGTTGATACATGCTTTGTGGGCCGACAGGCTCACCACAAAGAAATCTATTGGCATGTCACCTTTCCAGCTAATCTATGGGACAAAAGCAGTTTTTCCTACTAGCCTTAGAGGTCCAGTAATCAAATTGGTCCAGGAGATCCAGTCAGAGGAAGACTGCATGATAAGGAGAATAAATGAAACAATCCATCTTCAGCAAACAAGGGATCAGGTTTACAACAGAGCAGTGAAAGTTCAGGACAACATAAAGAGGTAGTTCGACAAAAGAACCAAAGATTCAGACTTCAAAATTGGTGACAAGGTTCTGAAATGGGATTCAAGGAGAGAGGACAAAGGTAAACATGGCAAGTTTGACAGCTTGTGGCAAGGTCCATTTTTCATCCAGGCCATTGTGGGTCCTAATGCATTTTTCTTACAAGAACTTGATGGTACAGAGCTGTTTGGGGGTCCTGTCAATCGCAGGATGCTCAAACACTACTTCTACTAATTTTCATTTCCAGTTCCATTTCCATTGTACATACCATTGCAGTTTTACTTTCAAGAAAATAGAGAAAATGTTTCCAAAAAATAGAGAAGGTAGAGGTTCAAACATGCTCAAAACATGGACCCCCGAAAAGTGAAAATATTGGATCTAATATGATCCAAGCCTAAGCCAAAGAAAGAGAGACAGCTGGTCCTAACACGCTCAAAATCTGGACCAGCAAAGGAAAAGAAAGAATCAGTTCTAACATGCCTAAAACCAGAGCTGAAAACGAAGAAGGAAAGGTGACTCTAATATGCTCAAACTCTGAGTCACAAACAGAGAAGGATATTTAAAATTGCAGATTTCATTCCTTCACAGTTTTGCTTGCAGTTTTCTACAAGTCTTCACTCCAGCAAGTCAGACAGTCTAATCCTGGCTTGGCTGTTTTTCAATTTCTGTTTTAGAATGTAGGAGAAGAAACCTGTTGGACAGTTTAATCCCAACAGGTAGTAGACTAGGTAGAGAAGCATATGAGGCCAACTGCTTAATCTGGTCTCATGGAGTAATAAGGGTAGACTTAGAATAGGTTTGTTTTTGTTTTTCAAAATAAAATGTAAAGGGTCTGCTAGCTCAAATGCACCCTAAAGAAGAAAAAATGCTAGGATTGTAGTTTGGGTAGGTAGTTTGATTAGGAGAAATGTTTCTGCTAATGTAACATATTCATAATTGTGGCAGCTAATCAAATAAAGGGATGAGCCAAGCAGCAGACATCTGGCCTACTCCAAAGATTATTTCTGGTTTCTTACCTCCTTCAAGAAGAAGCCATCCCCATGTGGAGCCACTGTTAGCCCCCCTATGAAATTTTTGACAAGCAAGCTGGGGGTTGGATTATTGTGGAGCCTCCAAGGAATGTCTTTCCCCTGAAAACCCATCCTCCTTGAAGTCTCTTTGTGCTATGCCTAACATTAATCCCCTCTGCTGGTCCCTTTCCCTAAGGCCTGCGTTCACCCCTTATACCCTTGCAAAAAGTCCCTCTTTTCCCCTTGTTATTTTCCCCATCAACCCCTCCAAAATTCCCATCAAATCCTCCCTACACCCTTTGTTTTCCCAATTTCTCTCTTCATCTCCCTATCGTTACCCTCTCATAGCCTTAAAATCCATTAAAATGGCCTAAAAACCCATTTTCCCACATTATATTGGGCCCTAGCCCCTTCGGCGTAAGCCCCCGCTCTTGTTTCCTCCATAAAACCTTGCGCCGTGAACAACGCGCTAACCCCGAAGGCGCTGGTCCCATGGGTTTTTCGGGCGCGTCCTCGACCGTCGATCTTGACAGATCGGACGGCCGCCATTTAATTTGCAGCTCAGCGTTTTACCGTTCATTTCACACCCCATGCCATCGTCATCCGTTTAAAACGATAATCCAACGGTCCAGAATGTACCTGCTTCCGTGGGCCCCGCCGCGCAATAGCACAAAACCGCCGATTTATTCTGCACCGCCTTTGGGCCATGGGCGATTTTTCTCCATCTCCCAGCGATTCCACTCAACCTTCAACACTTGTCTCTTGTACGATTCTGAAACCACCCATCCCCTGCGCATTACTGTCTGGTCCAAACCTCGCAACGAAATCGTTGTTGACCGTCAAATCTCGAGCGCCTCATCCAACGGTCGTCGGTCATCCAAGCTGCGCACCTCTTAACTCTGTGCATCGTACCCCCTGGCCCGCCCTCTGCCGTTGATCTCCGCCGCGATCAACGGTCCTGATCTGTCCCACTACCGTTGACCTTTCCACTGTCGCCCGGGTCTCCACGTCACCCCTCCACGTGCACTCACTGTACATTCCACCCCCCATTACAAACATCGGTCTATTTTCGTATTCTTTAAGGTTTTCATTCATATTTCGCTCCGCAGACCGCCATCTCCACCAGAACGATTTCTCACCTTATTTCACGACTTCTTCACCAGTTCAGCGTCTGCATGCTCGTCTTCTGCATCCACACTGCATCCATGTCCCCATCCATGTTTCCTCTTCACAGGTTTCACGTTTTTGCAAGGTATCAAGCGCGGAAAACTGCCATAGCTCGCCAGCTCTGTCACGCAAGAAGAAAACACAGAAAGGACCGTATACAGAGACCCAATTAATGAAGAATGGCTCGAGGTGGCGTTTTGACGTGACTTTGATCACAGGACAGGGTTGAAAACCTATCAATCTTCTCTAGATCCATTAAAGGAGTAGAGTGCCAGGTCAGATTGGTTTATGGGAGCGGAAAAGAGAAATCATGAAGGAAATCAAAGAGTTAAAGCGTCAAATTGGAGATTTCAAAGACTCAATCCAGTTTTTCAGAGGCGAAGTACCAGGTCCAAAACCCCGAGGATCAATCAAAAAGGTCCTACGCACAGTAAAAGGTAATATCAGGGTTCATTCATCAGCAAAGTGTTTTTCTTCATCAATTATAGTGTGCCCATACTTCTTTATTATGCACCGTGTCCCTGAAGGAATTCCCACCCTAACGGCAGTTCGAGACCATCAGAACTTTTATGTAGCAGACTTTTCAGCAGTCGATTTGCTCTTTGTTTATTCACCGCCAGTACAGCAGAACGCCACAGCCGAAATATGTCAAATTCATACCCATAGAAGATCACTCCTGCATAAAGTGGTGACAGAGATTAAATACGCAGCAGTCAAACAGAATGGGCTTCGACCCTGCATTCATTTTGTGTTTAATGTTACATTTAGTGTTCACCTACCACCTCAGTCGACCTTTTGTTCATCATCTGCTATAAAGCACAGAAGGAAATTATTGTAAAAGTTGTTGATTGGATATCAGTAGATTCCAAGCATTTTCCTCTTGAGACAAGTTCTCTGTGTAATATTGTAAGATAGGCTGAGATTGGATGTATTCAGATTGAATGTTCAAGCTGTGGGCAACGTTGTACCTGATTGGTGTTGTTTTTAATATGACAAGCACATTTCTTTGGATACTGACCTAAAGCAACTGGTGATGTTTCCCTTTCTCTGTATTTGTGATTGACTTGCTTTCCTTTCATTACATTTCTTCAGGCTCGCATCAAAAGTTTGGCATAAGATTTACCCTTGATAGGTACCTTATGTTGCTGCTCTCCCAGCCTTTTATGTTTTCTGCTTATATGTGTATCTGACTATTGATTTCAATTGATTTAACCAGTGTAGTGGATGTCATTGCCTGCTCTCTGATGTATGAATTAATGAGATCTATGTTTAGATGTTCTTGTTAGGATTTAGTTAGATGAGTTGAGAACACTGGGAGGTCTAGAACCCTGTCTCTGCCTCACTAGGATCTTTCCATCTCATTAAGCCTTTCTAAGATCCCTTCTGTCAAGCTTGCCCTTTTTTTTCTTTGGAGTTGCTAAAGCAGACCTGGAGTTAAATGACCTCTAGTCTGATCTATAAGCAACCCCTTTGTCCCTCTTTGAGAGCTACCTTTGACTATGCCCAAGCAGGTCTGGAGTTAAATGACCTCTGACTTGATCTATAGGCAGAAATTTGGTTGTCTTTCCTTCTTTCACTCTTAGTCCTTAATGTTCCATTCCACCAACCATCCTTTAAGATCCAAATGCTCTAGATGACTAGCCCAACTGAAATCTTGCACGTTGAACACAGGTAAACCCTTTCTTGACTCCATTGCCCAATGGCCTTGATTTCCCCTGAGTTATCTATCTTTGCCTAGTGTCCTCTTTGCTCATCCTTGTCTTAGATTGGACCTTTCTTTCCTGATTCCCAACAACCAAACATAAACAATCAAACAAACAAACCTTGTGCCTATAACTAGCCTAAAACCTTAACATCTGAGCTTCAAAGACATAAAACCTTTGACTATCATAGAGAGATCCCTCTCTGGACCTAGGAGGGCTAGATCCTAAGGTCCCAAAGTGGTTCTATGTTGTCTCATCTTTTGGTCTTGTCAACCTGGCCAAAACGTGGGAACCCCAATACCTCCTAGGGAGAACCAAGTAAATCCCCAAAACAAAAACAGAAATCCAAATTTCAGAAGTGATCCTATTCAGAATAGACAAATAGATAATGACCAACAAATTAGGCCTCCTTTCCAAGACAACTATGTGGATGAAGAATAACGGGAGACCGAAAGATTGGAGGAAAATCATGTAAATATGATAGGATCTGACAGTGAGGGTGATTTTTTCCTTACTGAAGAAGAACAAGGATTCTTTTCCTCAGACCCAACTGAAAACAACCATGAGGATTCTGAAGACTATCAATTGGGATTTGAAACTGCTATAATGGAGGTCCATAGACAATATGATCTTTGGAGAAAAAAGAACCAAGAGGCCTCCAAGAATAATGACACAGAAATTGTTGTTAGGAAAACCTCAGAAAAACCTCCTAAAAAGATAGCAAACAGTACCAACACTGTGGCTAAGAAAGCTGATCTTAATAAAGACAAAATCAACCAACAATGTGTTGACCAAACCTGTCCTAGTACTTCTGCTAGTGGCCCTGAGGAATCTGTCCAAAATAGCAGTACTAATAAAACTCAGCAAATAAGAATTTCTGAAAAGACTATGTGTGACAAAACATATGTAAATATGTCAAAAACACTAGTACCTTTCAGCTTTGAGGGAGAAATTTCCAAGATTAAAATTAACATTCCCTTATCTGAACTAGTAACTCAGGATGTATATAAAAATCAAGTTTTGAAAGATTTGAATATAGGAAATGATACTGATACTTTAAATTTGACAGATGATAAACCAAAATTGTTGTTTGTTCCTAAATTATAAGGAAAATAACAAGAAGGGGTTGTCCCTCCATTCTATGTTAGTCTGAATATACATGATAAAATCTTACACAATGCCATGCTATACTCTGGTGCCTCTCACAACCTCATGCCAAAGGTGGTGATGGAGAAATTAGTTCTAGAAATTACTAAACCTTACAAAGACCTTTATTCTTTTGATTCAGGCAGAGTCAAGTGTTTGGGTCTAATTAAGGATTTATGTGTCAATCTGGCACAAATTTCTGCTAAGGGTCTAGTCATGGACATAGTAGTTGCTGACATTCCCCCAAAATATGGCATGCTTTTATCCAGATCATGGGGAGCCAAACTTCAAGGGAAATTTAAAATGGACATGTCTTATGCCATCATCGCAGTCTTTAACCAAACAAGAATATTACACTGGAAATCTCATATGAAATATATGGTGAGCAGCCTAGATAGGCCAAACAACACTCCTGTTTATTCCATTCATTCACATTGTAATATTCCCAAATTTTCACATCATATTTGGAATATTATAGTCCTTTATTTTCTTAATGAATTAAGTAAATAAAAGGGTGGAGGGACCCATAATCCTCAATATAAATAAATATCCACTTTTGTGTGTGAACGTGGATTAATTAAGCCTAGATCTGCATAATAAGGTGGTTGAGAAACTACTAATGTTAATGAAATTGGAGAACCTGTCTCATTAATGATATAAATCATGGAGGTGGACACAGTCAACTAAGATCTTGAAGAGATCAAACAGAAGGATGATTTATTCAACTAATATCTTGAAGATGTCAAACAAAAGATCATGGGATATTCATGATAAATTGATGGAGGATGTTGTGCAAACAAAGCACACTTGATGGAGAAGGTGTACATTCCACCTAGACATGATGGTTGATTTGGTCAAACATCACAGTCAAACTTAGAGGATCTTCTCCACATGCACTACGCAATATAGATGAGGGCCAAGGCTTCGGAAGGCTCAAACATTATATAATGAAGATGAAGATAAGGATGGTGGTATGCTAATTATTATTGATGTAAATATCTTTTCAGATATATAATTGTCATGTGACATTCCATTGCTTTCTCGGGCTGTTTAGGAGAGATTACAAGTGTTGTTTAGCACAGGGTATTCCTGGTCGGGAATCCCACCTCTTTCTTATAGCAGCTCTAAAAAGAGAATTGTACTTCATTCTACATCAGGCATTGGCACCACATCTCTTTCCTACTTTCTGCAGAACATCCATATTCAGAAATTGCAGATTTCTAAAGATCAATTTGGAAGGTGGAGGTTGTCTTCAGTACTTCAGTTGGAGAACTGGTGAGGATTTATTCCTATGACCTTGGACTTATAGATCAGCTTCCCAGAGCTCCATTCTAGATCTAGCATTAGGCCAAAAGTTATTGACCTCCTAGCAGCATTATTTCCTTCAGGAATTATGCTGTCCATTTTGCAGATCTAAAAGGAGGAAGGAAGTTACTAGCATTTCAGCTAGTAATCCTGTGAGGGATCATCCCCTCACATTGCCATCAATCTTACCATCATCCTGGAGTTTATTCCAACATTTTTCAGAAGGAAGGAGGCCTCTCTTTCCCTCACAACACAATTTCTATTAGCAGTTGTGTTGCAGCAGCTGCAATCATTATTGGAGGATTGAGAAGCTAGATCTAGAGCTTCTAGCTTGTAGATCTGAAGAAGGGATCAACCCTTGAAGCTTGGGTCGAATATTGCAACATATTTCAGTCATCTATTGGAAAGATCTAGTTTCAGAACTATATTTCCCAGCAGATCAAGGATAAAATCCTAGGGAGGTGATTTTCCAAAGTTGTAGATCTAGAAAATCCTTTTTGGGTTATCTTGGGAATCCATCACATAGGCCAGATCTTGAATCTTGGCATCATTTGAGCTCCAGATTTGAGTAGAACTGCATTTTCCTTTTCAGCCTGCAACTATATGTTCATATTTTGCTGAAGGGCCAACACACTTTTTGCTTCAGTGCCTCTCCGGTTATGCTGTACCTATTGTAGCATGTTTTCTGGGTGATTCTAGACCAACTTTTTGGCTAGATCTACTGATATTTTGTACATTGTGTAATTTATTCTTCTCCAATATAATAATATGGATCATCTTCTCTGTAAATTTTGATGTTGTCTTAAGATTAATTGTTTACTTAGTTGCAGTTCTTGTATTGTGTTTCAGTATTACTACATTTTCCCATTTTGGGATATTACAGTGGTATCAGAGCATGATCATTGGCTCAGCTTATGGACACTTCATCTTTTGCATCTAAAGAAGAAGCAGATATATGATATCTATCATGGAGGAAGAAAATTCAGCCACTCATTTTTGTAGATCTATGCAAGATCTCCCCAAGGAGGTCAATCAAATGAAAGAGGAAAGGCAGAAAGAAGATCCAAGAAGAAGATGTGATGAGGAAGGTCCAAGCACTTCCTCTCAGCAAAGAAGATGTTAGAAAATTAAATATTACATAGCAATTAAATACATAAATATGCGAAAAACACAAGCACACAAAACACATAAAACCAGAGAGACATAGATATACATGGTTCACCCAGTTTGCGCTACATCCACCCCGAACAGCCAATCCTTCCTTTCTATTATCCAGCAAAATGAAGAGACACAACCTACAGCAGATCCACTGTAATATCCTCTTTTCTCTCCCACAGTCTCCCTATCTATTTCTCGCTTCGAGAAATACTCATACCATACACAGCCGCAATACAATACCCTCATACAAAGAGAGGGGTTGCCTTCTAGGGAAAAAAACCCTAAACTAAACATAAATCATCCACCTAATGAATGGCCCAGATTGACTAGAAATTGCTATACTTTTACAAGGCATTTTTACATCTGTTTTTAGCTTCAAGGGCGCTGCCCCCAAAATCCCCCACCAGGGGGGGGCTCCATAAAGTCGCAGCCACCCCCCCTGGACCCCACATGCAGCGTTTAATTACGGGTGGCATTGTTGCACATTAAGGTACAGGGGTCTAATGCTGTGATACAAAATAAACAAGATAATCAGGCTCCACACCCAACAATCTCCCACTTGGAGACTGATTGTAGCAACTCCACTGCTGCTTCATTTGTTGGACAATAACTCCTCTTTGGACCTCGATGTTTCTCATCTTCATTGTCATCCTTGAAGACCAATTGAAACTGAGCATATTCTCAGTTTATCCCTGGTTATAACTTTTGTTACAATATCTACAGGATTCTGGCTAGTGTGTATCTTTTCCAGCTTCAACTGTCCATCTTCCAATATTGACCATATTAAATGGTACTTGAGATGTATATTTTTAGTCCTGGAATGAAATGCTAAGTTCTTTGCAAGATGAATGGCACTTTGGCTATCACTGTATAATGTGCCCATATCATGCTTCTTACCCAATTCATCCATAAACCTTTGTAACCAAATCATTTCCTTACTAGTCTCTGTAGCAGCAACATATTCTGCTTCTGTTGTTGAAAGAGCAACAACACTTTGGATTTTTGAAACCCAACTGATAGTTGTTCCACCTACAGTGAATACATATCCTTTAGTGCTCCTCCTGTTATCTCTGTCACCTGCCATATTTGCATCAACATATCCCTGTAGATCAATGTTTGAACCACCAAAGCATAATGCTTGATTTGTGGTACCTCTCAAATATTTGAGAATCCATTTCACTGCCATCCAATGTTCTTTTCTTGGATTTTTCATGTACCTGCTTACAACTCCCACTTCATGTGCAATATCAGGCCTTGTGTAGACCATTGCATACATTAAGCTTCCAACTGCTGATGCATATGGAACTTTAGACATATAGTCTATTTCTTCTTGGGTCTTGGGGCACATCTCCTTACTAAGTTTGAAATGGCTAGCAAAAGGTGTACTAACTGGTTTTTCATTCTACATATTAAATCTTTTCAACACCTTTTGTATGTACTCATTCTGAGACAGTGTTAATTTGCGATTTTTTCTTTCTCTACTTATTCTCATACCAAGGATTTGTTTTGTAGCTTCAAAATCCTTCATTTCAAATGAATTTGCTAATTTTCTTTTGAGCACATTTATTTCCTGCATGTTAGACCCTGCAACAAGCATGTCATCTACATAAAATAACAATATAATATAGCTTCCATCATTTTTCTTTTTCATATAAACACAATGATCAGAGTGACATCTAGTATAACCTTGTTCAAACATAAATCTTTCAAATTTTAGATACCACTGCCTTCGAGCCTATTTTAAGCCATACAAGCTCTTCTTTAACCTACTCACTAATTTTTCCTTCCCTTTGACCTCATATCCTTCTGGTTGCTCCATATATATCTCTTCCTCCAAATCTCCATGGAGAAATGTTGTCTTTACATCTAACTGTTCAAGATGTAAATCTTCTGCTGCTACAAGACTTAAAATAGTTCTGATTGAAATCATCTTAACAACAGGAGAAAATATTTCATTAAAATCAATACCTTTCTTCTGTTCAAACCCATTCACCACAAGTCTAGCTTTGTACCTTTGTTTTCCTCCATCTTCTTCCTTCAGACTTTAAACCCATTTATTCTGCAATGTAGTTTTACCTGCAGGAAACTTGACTAAGTCCCAGGTCTGGTTATGCATTGAGTCCATCTCTTATTCCATGGCTAGCTCCCACTTCTTCCTGCTTTCAACCTGCATTGCTTCTTCATAACATTCAGGTTCACCAGAGTCAGTCAACAATAAATTTGCTAATAGGAGGAAATTTTCATTGGGGGTCTTATCACCAGTAAATGTTTCATTACCACTTCCCCCGTTTCTTGAGAGTGCCATTCTTGTTTTGGTGGTTGTTTCTACTGTGGTTTTTTATTATTATTATTTTTAGGCACCTTTACATTTTTGTGATCTCTGCATCTTCTCTTCTTTGTTTCCTTCTGTTGCCTTTCTTTGCTTTGATTTCACCAATACCTTTATTTCGAATATTACATCTCTTCTTCTAATGATTTTGTGATTTTCATAATCATATAAGCGATAACCAAAATCATTAACACCATATCCAATAAAGGTACATTTCTTTGATTTTTCCTCAAGCTTTGTTCTATTTTCTTTATTAATATGGACAAAGGCCTCAACCAAAAAGGCTTTAAAAAAGAGTGTTGCCTTTACATCTACATAGCCTCTGAATGCCACCTCTGTCTGGTGCTTAAGGCCCTCATAGTTTTATGACCAATTATGGTATCTCTGATACTCTTGCCCAAGAATTTTGGGGAAATCACTTTGAAATCATGCACACTCCACGAATCATGATTTATATTCATCCTTTACGACACACCATTTTCTTTGGTGTTCTTGGGCCATCTTCTCACATGAATTCCTTTTCAGAAAAGTACTATCAAACAAACAATGCTCCCACCTCTTTTGTAAGTTTGAGTCACTTCATTTACCCTGTCTAAGTCCTAAACATGGCTACCCACATTTCTTGAAAGTATCAAATACATCAGATTTATTCTGAATACAATAAATCCAAGTTTTTCTAGTTGCATCATCAATAAAAGTAACATAATAACAAGAGCCACCAAAATATGATACCTGAGCAAGTCTCCATACATCTGTATGCACAAGCTCTAATTTTTCTCTCTTCTTTTCTTTCCCAACTCTGAGAAATCTGACTCTCTTCTATTTTCCATAAATGCAATTCTCACAGAAATCCAAATCAACATTCTTCAAACCTGACAAAAAATTTCTTGAGTGAAGAATCTTCATCCCCTTCTCACTCATGTGTCCGAGCCTATGATGCCATAATGTTTCATCTGATCCTTTGAGAGTTAAATCATTAATAGAGTTATAAATAACATTGCATAAATACAATGTACCAACCTTTTTTCCTTTTGCTATTACCAACGCTCCTTTGGTGACCTTCCAAGTTTTATCTGTGAAAGTTGTCACAAAACCTTCACTGCCTAACTACCCTGTTGAAATCATATTTTTCTTTAGATCTAGAACATGCCTTACCTCCTTTAATAGCCATTGGTTTCCATTCTTTGTTTTACAAGAACTTTACCTATTCCAACAATTTTACAGGGTTTATCATCACCCAAACGAACTTGTCCAAAATCTCCTTGAACATAGTCATGAAAATATTTCTTATCAGGTGTGGCATGGAATGAAGCCCCTGAATCTACAACCCAAGAATCAGTAACATTTTCGAAAGAAAGAATCAAAGCATCTTGTAACACATCATCTGTCACATTTGCTTCATGATTATTTTCTTGTTGTGCATCTCCTTCTTTCCTTAAAGGATCTACAATTTCTTCCAGTTTCCTTTATTTCCGCATTTGCTTACTCTATCCTTGATCTGAATGAATCTGCCTGAAATTCTGTAATATCTGAAACTACACCTTTCCATTTTCTTCTCTAGACTCTTTTTCAGCATTGCATTGTCTCAAGCTTTTCCATCCACATTTCCTGTTAAGAGATGTACATGTAACTATGAAACTTTAAAGTACTAGATCCAGAGATAGAGTTACTAATGGCCATAACTAAACCATTCCAGCTTTCTGGCAATGAGCACAGAAATAAAAGAGCCCTAACTTCATCATCAAATTTTACCCCTACGGAACTTAATTGACTGGTAACTGTATTAAAATCATTTAAATGGTCTGCAACATATCCACCTTCCGAAATATTCATATTAAATAAACGTTTCATGAGAAATACCTTGTTTGAGGCCGAGGGTTTTTCATATAATTTTTCCAACGCCATAATCAAACCTTCTGTTGTTTTTTCCTTCAAAATATTGAAGGCTACTGACACCACAAGGAACAATCGTATTGTTTCGAGTGCCTTTATATCGAGAATCTCCCATTCTGTGTCTGTCATATCCGTCGGCTTCTTTGTTTTTCCACTCAATGGTAGGTACAGATCTTTCTGATACATATAATATTCCATCTGCATATTCCACAACGGGAAGTTTTGGCCATTAAATTTCTCGCCCCTAAACTTACCATCTTCCGCCATTTCTCCCACTCGAACGAGGAACCCTTATTTCCTGCGAGTTTATCAGCCAAATAGACCTTCAGCTTTGATACCAGTTGTTAGAAAATTAAATATTACAAAGCAATGAAACACATAAATATGTGGAAAACACAAGCACACAAAACACATAAAACTAGAGAGACACAAATATACGTGGTTCACCTAGTTTGGGCTACGTCCACCCCGAACAACTAGTCCTTCCTTTTCATTATCCAGCAAAATGAAGAGACACAACCTATAGTAGATCTGGTGTAATATCCTCTGTTCTCTCCCACAATCTCCCTATATTTTTCTCTCTCCGAGAAATAATCATACCATACACAGCCGCAATACAATACCCTCATATAAAGAGAGGGGTTTCCTTCTAGGGCAAAAAACCCTCAACTAAACATAACTTAAACTGTCAGATCATCCCCCTAATGAACGTCCCAGATTGACTAGAAATTACTATACTTTTACAAGGAAATTTTAAATATGTTTTTAGCTTCAGGGGCACTGCCCCCAAAACCCCCCGCCAGGGGGGGCTCCATAAAGTCGCAGCTGCCCCCCCTGGACTCCCCAAGAAGAGTTTAACTATGGGCGGCATTGCCACCCCATTAAGGTACAGGGGTCCAACGTTGTGATACAAAATAAAAAATATAATCAGGCTCCACACCCAACAGAAGAAAACCAGAGAATCCTAAATCTCCTCATAGATCCAATATACCCACTTTCTTTGGAGAAGGTGAAAGGTGTAGAAATGAAGAAAGGAATGAACCTGAGACTCATGAGACTCTCAGTCTATATCTTGAAGAGTACAAATCACAGTATAGAGAATTCAAGGAGAAGCTAACTCTCCAACAATTCTTCAAAATCAAAGAAGAAAGAGGATCCTATAGCAGCAATAGAAGAAAGAGGCATAATAGATTCTATTTTCCTACATTTGATGGATCTTCCTCAAGCATTGTTAAGGCTTGGAGGAGAGAGTTAGATGCATTTTTCAGGCTACATCCTGTAGCTGAAGAAGAGGTTGTTCAAATTGCAGCACTTCATTTTTTAGATGAAGCCAATGATTGGTGGTTTGGTCACATGGAGCATGCAAAGGTGACTAAATATTCAGGTTTATTTCACAAGTTGGGGAAGGAATTTGATGTGAGAAACCCAGATATGAGCCACAAAGTGACATTCCCTAAGGAGGAGGATGCCAATCTTGTCACTCTGGACAAGAAGTCACTACATTCACCACTAACTGCAGAAGTACTTGCATCCGGAGAAAAAACACTTGCACCTTTGCAAGATGGTCTTGAGATCTTGACATATAGAGTCCCATGCATGCTTCAAGAGATGCATGAGGGAAAGGAGGAAGATTCAATCACTGATACACTTGAAGAAAAATAGCCATCACTCTTACCAGCAGTTGGAGGCACTATTTTCCTGGTTGGAGGAACTCTTGTGTTTTGTCAAGAGGTTCCCACATATCAGTTGATCCAAGGTGTGCATACACATTCATCACCTATTGTTTCAGTAGATATTATTGAAACTTGTGGGGACATTCCATCAGGGCCACTGCATAACCAAGGGATAGAACATAGTGCTGATTTGAAGCAGCAACATATCACAGCATAGAGGACCCTTGATCTAATCAAGGAGGAAATGAAAAGCTATCCCAGTTTGTCATGGACGGAATAAATTCAACCTCTTGAGTTGAAGTGTATAGTTTTAGAAGAAGGGATGAGCATGATCCTATGTACAATAATTGGTTATGAGATCAGTATTTAACCTTGCTTTGAGACAGCACATGTATTACCCTGCAGATCTACAACACTGTCACTTAGTAGCTTTGAAGATGAGGGGGCCCCATTACTCTTGGAGCATTCTAAAGGTAGCTTCACTCATGAAGCAATGGAGGACAAGATGATGAATGGTAGACATCTAGATATGAGAAACCTTTTATGCTTTCTTGATGAAACTTTCTCGATGAGCGTCTCATAGCTCAAAGAGAGACTTCTACCTACAGTAGATCCAGAACGTCATTGGTTTTGGAAGGCCATGGATGAGAAGAAGGTTTCATTAAGAGATCTCATTGGAGGTGCACTTCAACATTTCATGAAGTGCAAATTTCTTCATTAGTTTGAGGAAGATGGTATTCTACAAAGGGAGGATACCATGATTATGTAGCACATCACTCATCTTCCATATTGGGGTGAGTGGGTGAGGATGATAAGAAAGGGGTTGTATGACCACTTGCAGATGTATGACATGGGCCAACAAGCTTGGTTACGTTGTTTTCCCTTGGGATATTCTTGTCACTATCGAAAGGCCCCTATTTATTTGATCCATGCCTTGAGGAACACTTATAAAATGAAGAAGGAGGCATGGCTATGCTGGCTGCTCTTGGGTGAGTATGGCTACCACCCAACAGCTCATATTTTTCTGATTCATGCCTTGTGTATCAATGATAGAATGCAACAAAAGAAGGCATGTTCATTTTGGTTTCACTTGGGAGAGATTGGCCACCACATGACATATCCTATGTTTATGTGTTTTGTATTGGGTGAATCTTGGCATGATGCTCTCATGATGTGCATTGATGATTTTTCTTGGTATTGGGCTGATGTGACATTCCATATGTCCATTAGTATGTTTTTGCTTCATGATGCACATGAGAAGGAGTGAAAGCAGCAAGATCTCTTGTTGCTTTGGTTTATTTTCGGGGAGTTTGGCTTGTCCATATTACATGGAGGAGATGGAGGATGGCAGCAAAGGGCCTTACTCTGGTGGTTACTATTAGGAGAATATGGTTTTACATCCTTATCTAGCCATATAACTCCTTCCCTTCTTCTTTTGCATAATATTTGAATGATGCTTGGATCCAACAAGGCCAAAAGGGCTAAGAAATAGAGCATACCAATGCTCAATCAAATTCATAAAACATGGGATGAAGAGATGTATTGTGATATGGAGCTTCTCCTTTGTAGAAATAGCTTCTTTATTTTATGTATCTCATGTATTAATGCTGAATTTGGAACTCATGTGGTTGTCACTTGGTACTTCATGATGGAAGGGGGACATCTAACCATATAGTTAGAGGTCATTCTTTATGTTTTTGAGAGACCACTTTGGAACCAAACATACATAACACATTGCAGCAAATGGAGCAAGCCTTCCTTATGTGAATGCCATTTGGAGGGGAATAGATGGCTTTGCATCTAATTTTGGAGTTTCTTGAGGACAAGAAAATTTTTTCCAGGGAGGACTGTAATATTCCCAAATTTTCACGTCATATTTGGAATATTAGAGTCCTTGTATTTCTTAATGAATTAAGTAAATAAAAGGGTGGAGGGACCCATAATCCTCAGTATGAATAAATATTCACTTTTTTGTGTGTGAATGTGGATTAATTAAGCCTAGATCTGCATAATAAGGTGGTTGAGAAACTACTAATGTGAATGAAATTGGAGAACCTGTCTCATTAATGAGATAGATCATGGAGGTTGACACAGTAAACTAAGATCTTGAAGAGATCAAACAAAAGGATGATTCATTCAACTAAGATCTTGAACATGTAAAAAAAAATATCATGGGACATTCATGATAAAGTGATGGAGGATGTTGTGCAAACAAAGCACACTTGATGGAGAGGGTGTACATTGCACCTAGACATGATGGTTGATTTGGTCAAACAATGTAGTCAAACTTGGAGAATCTTGTCCACATGCACTGCGCAGTCTAGATGAGGGCCAAGGCTTGGGAAGGCTCAAACATTATATAATGAAGATGAAGACAAGGATGGTGGTATGCTGATTATTATTGATGTAAAGATCTTTTCAGATCTGGAATTGTCATGTGACATTCCATTGCTTTCTCGGGCTGTTTAGTAGAGATTGCAAGTGTTGTTTAGCACAGGGTGTTCTTGGTCGGGAATCCCACCTCTTTCTTATAGCAGATCTAGAAAGAGTATTGTACTTCATTCTACATCCGGAATTGGTGCCACATCTCTTTCCTACTTTCTGCAGAACATCCATATTCAGAAATTGTAGATTTATGAAGATCAGTTTGGAAGGTGGAAGTTGTCTTCAGTACTTCAGCTGGAGAACTGGTGAGCGTTTATTCCTATCACCTTGGTCTTATATATCAGCTTCCCAGAGCTTTGTTCTAGATCTAGCATCAGGCCAGAAGTTATTGACCTCCTAGCAGCAGTATTTCCTTCAGGAATTACATTGTCCATTTTGCAGATCCAAAAGGAGGAAGGAAGTTACTAGCATTTTAGCTAGTAATCATATGAGGGATCATCCCCTCACATTTTCATCAGTCTTACCATCAGCCTGTAGTTTATTGCCGAATTTTTCAGTAGGTAGAAGGCCTCTCTTTCCATTATAGTATAGTTTCTATTGGCAGTTGTGTTGCAGCAGCTGCAATCATTATTGGAGGATTGAGAAGCTAGATCTAGAGCTTCTAGCTTGTAGATTTGAAGAAGGGATCAGCCCTTCAAGCTTAGATCTGATCTTGCAACATATTTCAGACATCTATTGGATAGATCTAGCTTCAGATCTATGTTTCCCAACAAATCAAGGATAAAATCCTAGGGAGGTGATTTTCCAAAGTTATAGATCTAGAAAATCCTTTCTGGGTTATCTTGGGAATCCATCACATTGGCCAGATCTTGAATCTTGGCATAATATGAGCTCCAGATTTGAGTATATTTTCATTTTCCTTTTCATATTGTAACTATATGTTCATATTCTGTTGAAGGGACAACACAGTATTTACTTCAGTGCCTCTCCAGTTATATTGTACCTGGTTTAGCATGTTTTTTGGGTGATTCTAGACCAACTTTTTGGCTAGATCTACTCATATTTTGTACATTGTGTAACTGATTATTCTCCAATATAATAAGATGACTCATCTTATCTGTAAATTCTGATGTTGTCTTAAGATTAATTGTTTACTTAGTTTCAGTTCTTGTATTGTGTTTCAGTATTACGACATTTTCCCATTTTTGGATATTACACAGATCTTGATTCATTTATCTTGTTCAATGAAGATGAAATCAACAAATAAGAAAGTGAAAATGAAAATGAAAAATAATTGAGCCCACTTGAACACCAAATCTTTCTTCAAATGAAAAACATAACAACTCAAACTTTAGCAGCTTTAAATAGCAGAATGATAGTGAGTTTGAAATAGAAACATTGTGGAACATGAGATTTAATGGCTCTTGTGGCAAAAATGGTTATGGAGCTAGTGTATGGATACATAATACAAATAAAGGAAATTCCTACAAACTTGATTTCCAATGCGCTAATAACATTGCAGAATATGAAGCTCTCCTCGGTTTACATTTGCTTAAAAACATGAGAGCCAAGAAAATATCAATCCAAGGAGATTCAGAGCTGATCATTAGGAAAATAAAATGGGAGTATTCAACCAAAAACCTAATATTAAGAGAATATAGGAATGCTTCCCTAAATCTCCTGAAAACCTTTGAGAAATATGAACTCACTTTCATCCCTAGAGCTTAGAATTACCTTGCAAATGAGCTTGCCTTTGCTGCCAGCAATTTCCAAATTCCCGATGTAAATGAACTATTCACTGTCAAAGTAAAAATCGGCCTACAGTACTTGACAATGAAAACTATTGGCAAGTGTTTGAGGGTGATAAACACATTGATGGTTTTTTAGAGTTGAAAAATTATTTTTCTATACCAAAACCTAGCGTAAGCCATGAAGAAGATTTTTTTGATGAAAAACAAGTCCACATAACATATTTTTCCACTACTGCTGATAAAAACTAATTTCAACATCATTTTAAGGAATATTACTTGACAATCCCAACCAAAAGGACCTTGAAGTTTTACAATGAAAAGATGATTCAATACCAAGGGGCCTTACCCCATTAGAGGAGCTTTTTGACTTCAATGATGTAGCTAAAAAACAAAATATGGAGCCTATAGAAACTAATGTAGGAGAACATAACATAGGCAGCATGAATGAACCCAAAATAATCAAGTTATATAGCACTCTTCCTACCCATATAAACCAGGAATATATTTAACTTTTCAAAGAATTTGGAGATGTGTTTGCATGGGGGTACAAAGATCTGAAATCATATGAGACCAGCATTATTCAACATAAAAATCCTCCTAAAGAAAATTAGAAACCTTTAAAACAAAAAATAAGAAGGATAAACCCTATTTTATTACCTTTAGTTGAGAAAGAGATAAAAAATATGTATGATGCTGGGATCATAATTCCCATTAGATACTCAGAGTGGGTTTCCAACCTTGTATCTGTTAGGAAGAAGAATGTGGAGATTAGTCTTTGCATTGACTTTAGAAATCTGAACAAAGCCTCCCTGAAAGATAATTATCCCTTGCCTAATATGGATCAAATACTCCAAAAGGTGGTTGGATCTAAAATAATATCACAGCTGGATGGTTTCTCAGGCTACAACCAAGTGCTAGTACTCCCAAATGATCAACACAAAACTGCCTTTACCGCACCTTGGGGTACATTCATGTATGTTAAAATTTCATTTGGTTTGATGAATGCAGGGGCCACATTCCAAAGGGCCATGGAAATAGCTTTCTTAGAAGACATAGGCTATTTCATAATCATTTACCTTGATGACATCATTGTTTACTCTAAAACTGATAAAGTGCACTTAGTCCATTTGAGAAATTTTTTTGAAAAATGTAGGAAATATGGCTTATCTTTGAATTTCAGCAAAACACTCTTTGGTCTCTAGGAAGGAAAAATCATAGGCCACATAATTTCTAAATAAGGAATCAAAGTAGATCCCAAAATGATTGAAGGCATATTGAAAATCAGTCATCCTAGGAATCTCAAGGAGTTGCAATCTTTCATTGGGAAGATCAACTTTCTGAGAAGGTTCATCCCCAACCTTGCTGAAATTTTAAGGAATATCACAAACATGCTCAAAAAGGAGAAAGGAGTTAAATGGACCTTAAAAGCCAAATAGTCATTTGAACTAGTGAGACAAGCCCTCACTCAAACACTAGTTCTTATCAATCCAAATTTCACCAAGGATTTCTACATTTTTTCATTTGTATCTGAGCACACCATTGCTACAGTATTTTTGCAAGAGAATAATATTGCGCAAGAACAACCAATAGCCTTTTTCAATAAATCATTAAGAGATGCTCCACTCAAATATAACATCATGGAGAAACAAGCCTTAGCCTTGATAAAAGCATTCAAGGATTTCCGAGTCTACATTTTACACTCTCATATCATTACTTTTGTCACACATACATTTGTTAAGGACATTCTAAATCAAGACCCTGATGGTAAAAGGGGAAAATGGATTTCTATTATCTGAGAGTATGATTTAGAAATTAGACCCACCAACATGGTTAAAGGACAAGGATTAGTAAAACTCATGGTTGAATCAAATTTCCAAGCATTAGATATGAATATGGTTGATGTTGTAGAAGAATAGGAAGAATACTGCTCCATACATTGAAGAAATATTTCTGAATTCATCTTGGTATGCTGATATCATATATGTACTTCTTATCTCAATACCCCTCCTTCTTTATCAAAGAAAAAAGCTAGATTTTTGAAACAAAAAACTTTAAAATTCTGCATTTTAGATGGATTTCTATATTGGAATAATGTTGTTGACATATTAATTAAATGTTTTCTTGAGAATGATGCAGGAAAAATCATGCATGAGCTGCATAATGGGGAATGTGGAGGACACCTTTACTGGAAAACCACAACAAACAAGATTCTTAGATCTGGCTATTATTGGCCCACCCTTTTCGTGATACCCAAAGACTAGTCATGACTTTCCATAAGTGTCAAATTTTTTATGGCAAGAGAAAACTCCTACCTTTACCTTTTCATCCCATCAGTGTTGAGGCTCCCTTTCAGAAATGGGGTTTAGAATTTATTGGAGAAATTCACCCCACCTCATTTTCCCAGCATAAGTGGATCCTTACTACCACTAATTATTTCACCAAGTGGATAGAGGCTATCCCTTCTTGGAATGCTATTGACTCAGTCATTATCAAATTCCTTGAGACCAACATATTATCCCGATTTAGTTTTCCTAGAAAGATCATCGCAGACAATGTTGTTGCCTTTAAATCCAAAAGAATGGTTGATTTATGCTATAAATATCATATCACATTAGGGCATTCTACAACTTATTACCCCCAGGGTAATGGAGGGCTAGCTGAATACTCCAACAAAATTTTGATCAATATTATCAAAATACTGTTGGAACAAAATAAAAAATCATGGCATAGTAAGCTAGTTCATGCATTATGGTCTGATAGAATAACCACCAAAAAATCAATCAATATGTCTCCCTATCAGTTGTTATATGGCATGGATGTAGTTTTCCCAACATCCTTGGGAGTTCCAGTTATGAAACTCCTCCAAGAAGTTCAATCAGAAGAAAATGATATGAAAAGAAGGTTGAAGTAGACCATTCATTTACAACAGTAAAGAGAGGAGGTTTACAAAAGAACACAAGCAGTGCAGGAAAGCATCAAAAATATCTTTGACAGAAGGACTAAAACCAATAATTTTCAAGTTGGAGACACAGTTTTAAAATGGGATTCCAGAAGGGCAGACCAAGGTAAACAAGGTAAATTTGAGAATTTGTGGAAATGGCCTTATATCATTCATTCAATTAGGGGTCATAATTCTATCTTCTTAGAAGGGCTAAATGGAGAAGAGGTATTTGGAGGTCCTATAAATGGCAGGATGCTCAAACACTATTATTGTCAAGAATCCTAGCTTCAAAGTTCTCATTCATTATATATAACATTGCATTATAAGAGATCATAAAAAACAAAAAATTCAGAAAACAGGAAAAGGAAAAGAGGGCATATTTGAAAAGAGGTACAGCCTGATACCCAAAATTTAGTACTATTCAAAGTGTGCAAGCCTAAGTGCCACTACTAGTTCAAAACGAAGATCTTGTCCAGTCATCTAGCCTAATCATGGCTTAGCATGTTTAAATTTATGTTGATAAGTTAGTGAAAACAATAATTGTAAAAATTATTCGAGCTTGGCTTATCAGAAAGGATAGATTAAGGAACAAAAGATACTGGTTCCACATGCTCAAAACAGAACCAAAGAGAAAGATAAGGATGCATAACAAATGATAGAACAAGCCCTTACCTTTCTAGTTACTTTTTATGCAAAATAATGTTTGTGTGCAGCCTGTTCCAATGCCATAAACCATGGTAAGTCAGACTTTCTAATCCTGATTTGAACCATGCTTTCAATTTCATGTCAATAATTTAGAGAATCAAGATTTCCAAACAGCTTAATCTTGGCAGTCAAATAGTCTAGGTAGAGAATAAAAGAGTTCACCGGTTTAATCTGAACTCTTGGAAGCAATAAGGATAGAAGTAGATAGTTTATTTCTATTTCAAAATAAAAATGTCAAGAGTTTTCCAGTTCAAATGCACTCAAAGAAGAAAAAATGTTAGGACAAGTAGGTTGTTGTTACACAGTAATTTGTCACCGTCCCTACCATTCCCCGTCCCGCACAATGGAGGACCCATAATGTGACCTGTGAACACTGTCATGCACTGAAAACATCATCATTGCATCCCTCTGAGTATGAGCTTCATTTCCCCTTGAGACATCTCCTTGCAAAATCCATGAAAAAACAGCTCTTTTTGCATTGGCGCGGGTAGACAGTTCAGTACTCGCGCCACTCAGGGAAATCCTGTAAAGAGGTCGCGCCACTTGGCGCTCTGTCATAGAGCAGCAATCGCGCCACCCTTTTTAGGGACTGTTTTTTATATATGGATGGCGGAAGTTGAGTTCAAATAAACTCACAACCACTGCCTATCTTGAGTTGGGAGGTTTGGCTACGGGAGTTCCATGGAAGGGAAGTAGTTTTGCCACCTTCTATGGAACCTTCCTTGTTGATAGGGCCAATCCCATAATAATAGGGATCCCAACTCCCTCCTTCTCCATCTATAAAAGCTTGCTCAGATCCATGGCAAGCTAGTCTTGAAGTGCTGAAGCTTTGCATCTCCCTATTTCCCAAGTGCCTTTGTGCTGTAAAGAATCCCTTCTTTCCCTTAAGGCCCATTAAGCAAGGAGATCATTGTTACGAGACTCTGGAGAGGTTTCCCTTTCCTTGGCGAGCTTTGCGAGACGTGGACAACCGGAGACCCGTACGAAGGAGGCCGCGACGTCAGAACTCGGTTGTAACTTCTATTCGTTTATCACTTTAATAGATGACTATGATTATGGTTCCACTCCTTTTGCAATCATGTTAATGCGAGTAATATCTTTTCTGACCGATATTTAGTTACGTATGCCGGTTCCTATGCATGTATCTGTTCGTCTCTTCTGTGTGCAGGTGTTCGTCCACGGAGATCGTGGAAGGATTGTGATCTGCCAGGGCTGAAGGACGGGGGCATCTTCTTCTTCAGATCTAGCGTTGGAATCCAAGTAGGCTCTTATCCCAAGTCTTTCATTTCGTAACTAGGAGCTTGCGTCATAGCATTGTTTGTTTGTTGCTAGACCCCTGCTGGGCTAGTAGGGATCGCCTCTGTCCGCAGAGGGGATTTACCTCCTCAACAAATTGGCGACTCCACTGGGGAGCGTCCGGTTTTCCTTGTCCCGTTTATGATTGGTTCGCTTTGATTATTTCTCCTTGCTTGATGAACCTTCTGGGTTGGATTCTTTCATTATTTTAGCCTCTTGGTTTGCTTAGCCTGTGTTGGTCTCTTTTCAGATTAGCTTGTTTTTTAATTTTCATTGAAGAACTCGACTGGCGCGGGTTTTTACCTGACAGTCGCGCCACTTGGCGCGTGTTGCATTTGTCTGTCTCGCGCCACTCGGCCTCTGGCGCTAGTTTCAAGGCCACAGTCGCGCCACCCCTGTGACTTTTTTGAATTTCTTCAATTTTTGGCTTTCTGAGCTTGACCAATACTTTTCTTCTTGATTTCCTGATTGTTTGAGTGCATTGGAGCCTGGTTTGACTGGAATTCACCGCTATCCTTTGGTTGTTTGCCTCTATCTATCGGTTTCACGATTTGAGCCCTAGGGCATCTAGTGGCATAGTGAATCGAGCCCTCCTTGGGAGTTTTGGTGTCTTGATTGTCCCGTCGACTTGTTGATTGATTCTCCACGCCCTCTTAGCAATCTTTGATTGTTTTGTTGCGTCTTTTGAGTGATTGTTCATTCTTTCATTCAGAATTCGTTTGCCCTTGCTTTGGACCCAGATCACACGGTCCATTGGGTGTTTTCGAGTCTTTCTTTGATTTGAGAGACTTTGGGTCGATTTAGAGATTTGGTTGCTTGCTTTGTTGAGTGAATGTTGTTTGCTTCGCTCTCTTAGTTATCATTTCTCCAATTGTTCCTTTTGTTTTCAGTGCACATTAGCCATTAAACATTGAAAATCAAAAAATATATAGTCTCTTTTGTTTTTTAATTAGTGCAAATTGTCATCTTTTCCGTATTACTAGTGATTAGTGTTGGAATGAAAAGTGTGCAATTGCATTAGTTGCATTAGAGACATTCTTGTTTGTATTCCGTTCATTTCGTTTGTATAAAAGCTCTCAACTCTCATTTAACTATTTTTCATCGAACGAAATGTTGCATCGTGGCATATAGCTTGCATTTAGGAGACACTACATACGATAAGGCCTGGAAATTGAAACTTAATTGAAGATCAATTGTAAAATTTATTCAATTAACCTAAGGCAACATTGGAACTTAACGCAACATATTTAGAAGGTCTAGGCTAGAGACGTGTTCCGGCGTCGTTAAACCTAGCAGCTGTCGTTCGCCTGTTGGCTTTAGACAGCGCTAGTACGGACTTGCGCTCCCCGTACCGTCGCGTATATAAAGGGAGACCCCTCTAGGTTTTCAACCCTTTATCCATAGGAAGCCGAGTCTGCCGCCCTATACCCGTGATACACCGAACACAGCATTCGGGGAGACTACCTGCACGTACGGAAAGTCCTTGGTCGATTTTTGTTTCATTATTTGAAACCAAGGTGTATATTGCAGTTCACGGATATTTGGTACACCCTTTGTGCCTAGTTTTTTCCTGAGCAGTCATTTGGTCTTTTCTGACTCCCTAAACTTGAAAAGACCGTCAAGCGCTTGTCCTTTCATGCTTGTGTCAACTCTGAAAGAGATAGAGTCATCTTTTTATCGTTTCTCGACTCTTAAAACATGAAACGGTATAATTTCTTAATTTCCAATGTGGTAAAATTAATCGCCCACGATTACACGCCTGCTTAGATATTGCTTGTTGACCGTGTGACCGTGTGCCCTTAACTCGTTTTCAGCCCGTGTGTGGTTTTGAGTTTGATGGCAACCTTTCCAGAGTTTACCAACCAAGGAATCCCCTCAGAAGGGAATCCTGGTCATTTTCCTCCTTTTGGAAATGTTGGTGCTCCTTACATGGCGACGTTTTCCCTTCCTGGGTTAACTGTTGGGTTGCCTGTTTGGTTGTTCTCAACCTCTGTTGTCCCGAATGTCTCCACTACTGTTCAATCAGTTCCTCCACCTGAACAACCTCATGTTGATTCCAAGGTGGACCTCTCCCCTTCTTCGCCTGTTTCTGCGTCCTCCTCTTCTACTTTGCCTGGTGAAAGTCTGGATTCAAGTAACCAGGTGGCTAAGAAGAAGAAGAAGAAGACAAAGAAGAAGAAGTCTGATAAGCGAGAGGCTAAATGTACAGCTACTGTCCATGAGAAATCTCATCTTGATAGGCCCTCCGACCCTCCACGGAAAGTCAAGTTCCCGTGCATGTTGTGCACGGGAGACCATTTGCTTCGAGACTGCCCTGGCATTCCCAAGGTGCTTGAAGCATGGTCCAACGGTCGTCCACCTTTGTCTTTGACTTCCGGGAGCCAGTTTGGGGGCACATATTCGACTGGTGCTGATAAGAACTCTAAGAAGCAGGGTAAGATCACCAATCCCTATAAGTTGTGTGAAGGGCACCATGCCATTCATCTTTGTCCTTATATGGATGAAGCCAAGCGAGTCTTGGACAACTCAGTTGTTTCTACACCATACCTCCCGGTTGGTTATAAGCATCTTTCTTTGAGTCTTCCACCTACTGATGTCGTGATTGGTCAAGAGTCATCCTTGGTCGATCCCACTCCCCCAGAAATTCAAATTCACGAATCCGTCCCTGACCAACCATTGGTCGTAGGATCGGTTGAACTGGCCCCATCCGCGGTGCACCAGGTCTTTTCTGTCGAGAGTGGATCTCACACCCCTCATGTCCTTCTGGTCTCTTCAGATTCTTCAGACTTGGAGAAAGATTCTCCTGTCCCTGTACTTCAAGAAGCTGCTCCTCTGCCTCCCATGATGGAGGCTACGGAGGATATTCCTCCCACCTTTGAGATGGAGGTCATGGAGGAGGCTTCTGCTTCCGTAACATCAGGGGAAGACCTTCGCTTGTCGATGGTAGACCCTCCGAGTAGTTTGGTCGCTTCCTTTGACTGGAATCGATTTGCAGGATTCCGCCTTCCGTCTTATGTGCCTTTCGAGATCACAGTACAGGCTCTTGGTCTGGTTGTACCCAGTACCATTATAGACGAAGGTGCGTCTGTTAGTATTATGTCTTCAACTACCTCGCAAGCTTTCGGTTCGCCGCCGCTTGCGCCTGTTACGCAGAATCTGCTCACTTTTAACAGAAGGACGAGTCAACCGTTGGGGATCCTTCCAAGGTTACCTGTTACTTTGGGAGGTAAAACCGTCCATATGGACGTGATGGTCGTTCCAGGCCCCTTGGATTTCAATCTGCTTTTGGGGCGTGATTACACTTATTCCATGGGAGCACTTGTCTCCTCCCTCTTTCGCGTGATGTGTTTTCCACATGAAGGACGGATCATGACCATTGATCAGCTTTCGTTCTTTGGTCCTAATGTGGCAACTGGTCCACCATCACCCCCTCCGGGTTTTTATCCACCCGTTGTATCTGCTCTACCGCAGGTCAACTATGTGTCTACCTACCCCATGCCTGTGCTCAGTGATGATGCCGTCGTGCATCAGGTGCTGGGGGCATTAGGTCCTGACTTCCAGGATGTTTTCCTTCCATCAGGAGTGGAACTCTTGGAAGCACCGCCTTCTTGTTCATTTTGATGTAAGTCGGTCGGAGCACAGTTCCTTGTCTTGTGTCAAGCTCCTTAAAAAATGAAACAAGGTTGTCGGAGCACAGTTCCTTGTCTTGTGTCAAGCTCCTTAAAAAATGAAACAAGGTCGTCGGAGCATAGTTCCTTGTCTTGTGTCAAGCTCCTTAAAAAATGAAACAAGGGTGTCCGAGGATAGTTCTTTTAATGTGTCAACCTCGTTAAAATAATGAAACACGTTCCTGTTCAATTCGAGTCTTTGTTTAGATCTCGTAAAATCCCAGTCGAGTCTTTCTCTTGATCTCGTCACTTGAACCTTCACTCCATCTGCCTTTCATATGGACTGAAGCTTGGGGGGCATGTACCTCGAATTGAGTCACCATGCTGGGGGCATGCTTATCTTTTCAAGCATAGTTTATGTCCGTTTCAAGCTTGTGTAAAAATGAAACTGGTTTCAAGCATAGTTTATCTTTGTTTCAAGCTTGTGTAAAAATGAAACCATGCCCATTTTACCTCTTGTGATTGTCATTTTATTGGCCTGTTGTTGCCAGATGAGCCTTGGTTTTCTCATTCCATCGTCACTATCTGCTTGGCCAATCATATGCCTTCACTTGGTTGTTTTACCCTTTCCTGAGGAACCGCTGCGATGAGTGGTCTCGTTAGCCAGCCTCTTGACTTTTACTTGTTCTGAGCAGTTCCACCATTACCGGAACCAGTTGCTACCCTTTATACCACTCGTTCCTCCAGGAGGAGTCATCTTTCAGCTCTTTTCTGACTCTCTAAATATGAAAAGATCGCCGAGGCCCTTGTCGTTTCGATCTCGTTAAAATGGACACGAATCGACATTCACCTGGTATAAGTTTAACCCTTTTTCGGGCCGGGATGGATTGATTACGAAAAAGGAATACCCTAGCCTATCGCGACTAGGAGGTTTTCCCGGATATTGTTTTCTACCTTTTCGGATCTGGGGAACTATTTACGAAAAGGGACCTGTGGAGTTTTCTTTTCCGCTGTCTTTTCAAACTCTCTAAACATGAAAAGACGTCGAGTTCTTCCTTTGTCAGACTCGTTAAACCCTGATGACATTGGATCTAGTCGAAATGACGTTATCCGAGTTTCTCCTTCCTAGGACTCGTTAAATGCACTAGGATGGATTCGCCCGAAGGGCGGACTTATATCACAAGCATATGCTATCCCCTTCAAGCTTGTTATCAAAAATAATTGGGGTACTCGCCAGAAATGGTGGGGGAAAAATGAAACCATCGTCGTTGTCGTCGGCAGTATGTCGCTCTTGAACATGGCACTTGTCTGCATTCGTGTCGGGTTGGGGACATCTCATCTCGTTTCTTCACTTTGCCTCCGTGGGTTTGGATAATCTCTTTTGACCTCTCCTCTGCTCATTGCCTCGTCACCATGACCTCTGATCCGTTGATGTCAAATACTGCCAAATCCACTGTCGTGCCGTCAATATGTTCAAGAGGAGTTGGCCTCTGCAAATATCAACCTTCCTCTGTTTCTCATACGATCCTGATTCACAACAAAACATTATGTTCCTCTGTCTCGTGTCGATGATGTGGGAATCATTATGGCCCACCTTCGATCAAGGTCACTTCCTGTCGACTTCAACTCATTATCCAGGAAGTTGGTCTAGAGACTCCCGATGGTACCTTGGAGCCTGCATGCCTTAATGGCAGGTTCGTCGCATTCGACGAGAGGTTTTCATTATTGGCCTCCGATCGGATGATTCTGCGGGTGTTCGACGTCAGCTCATTTATTCACACGCCGTGGATTGTACCTGTAGTACCTTGAGAACCATCGTCATTATTGGTGATTTCTCCCGCGTCTATTAACGGCTTTCATCATTGGCTGGTAATCAGACGATGTTCTTGCATGTTCGACATCAGCTCACACATTCGCATGCTAGAACTTGTACTTGTTTGGGTCGAGATCGAGCGCAAGACCCTGGATTGTGTCTGTTGTAATCCAGGCTGCGATTGTGGATTATTGTCATTATGTACGTGACTCAATAATTGGATGGCTGCGACCATACCTGAGTCTATTTGTTTGATCTTAGTTGGATGGCTGCGCCCATACCCTGGATCCGGATTATAGCATACTCTGTTTCGGATGGCTGCGTCCATACCATATATACATCATGTACTTGAGATATCAGTTGTATCTTTCTGTGCAGGTTTTCCGACGACGGGCCTTCAGTTGAACATGTTCTCGTAAAGCATTTCACCCCTCTCTCTCTCGGGCCTCATGCTTTAGGGGGCATCTGTTACACAGTAATTTGTCACCGTCTCTACCATTCCCCGTCCCGCACAATGGAGGACCCATAATGTGACCTGTGAACACTGTCATGCACTGAAAACATCATCATTGCATCCCTCTGAGTATGAGCTTCATTTCCCCTTGAGACATCTCCTTGCAAAATCCATGAAAAACAGCTCTTTTTGCATTGGCGCGGGTAGACAGTTCAGTACTCGCGCCACTCAGGGAAATCCTGTGAAGAGGTCGCGCCACTTGGCGCTCTGTCATAGAGCAGCAATCGCGCCACCCATTTTAGGGACTGTTTTTATATATGGATGGCGGAAGTTGAGTTCAAACAAACTCACAACCACTGCCTATCTTGAGTTGGGAGGTTTGGCTACGGGAGTTCCATGGAAGGGAAGTAGTTTTGCCACCTTCTATGGAACCTTCCTTGTTGATAGGGCCAATCCCATAATAATAGGGATCCCAACTCCCTCCTTCCCCATCTATATAAGCTTGCTCAGATCCATGGCAAGCTAGTCTTGAAGTGCTGAAGCTTTGCATCTCCCTATTTCCCAAGTGCCTTTGCGCTGTAAAGAATCCCTTCTTTCCCTTAAGGCCCATTAAGCAAGGAGATCATTGTTACGAGGCTCTGGAGAGGTTTCCCTTTCCTTGGCGAGCTTTGCGAGACGTGGACAACCGGAGACCCGTACGAAGGAGGCTGCGACGTCAGAACTCGGTTGTAACTTCTATTCGTTTATTACTTTAATAGATGACTATGATTATGGTTCCACTCCTTTTGCAATCATGTTAATGTGAGTAATATCTTTTCTGACCGATATTTAGTTACGTATGCTGGTTCCTATGCATGTATCTGTTCGTCTCTTCTGTGTGCAGGTGTTCGTCCACGGAGATCGTGGAAGGATTGTGATCTGCCAGGGCTAAGGACGGGGGCATCTTCTTCTTCATATCTAGCGTTGGAATCCAGGTAGGCTCTTATCCCAAGTCTTTCATTTCGTAACTAGGAGCTTGCGTCATAGCATTGTTTGTTTGTTGCTAGACCCCTGCTGGGCTAGTAGGGATCGCCTCTGTCCGCAGAGGGGATTTACCTCCTCAACAGTTGTATAGGTAGAAATTTTGTTGAAAGAATCATATGTTGCAGATTATTAAAATCATCACTTCAAAAGAAATATCAGCAAGTGAAAATAAGGGAAAAATCTGCCCAATGGATAAGGCACTGGTCTTCAAAAAAAAAAAAACTCAGAGATTTGATAAACTGAAAGTTCTGGACACCTCCAAAAAGGAGTTTCCCTCCACCAGTGGAGTCACTGTTAGTCATCAATAATTTTTGCTGATCTCAAAAGATGACTAAATAATGGTTCTATATTTCTAAAAAACAAAATTTGTGAAATATTGTGAGTTTTAGAAATCTCAGTGGCTTCATCACCCTAAGTCAAGCTATTTCACTAAAATTCTCCCTCTCTTCCCTTTAAGTTTCACTTCACTGCTCCAAAAAGACTTCATTTTATGGGCCTATTAACCTCATTTTCACTACCTTACCCCCACTCTCATTCCATCCCTTCTTCCCTCTGAGAAAACCCATTTTTCCCTTTCCTAAAAACCCTCATGAAGCACCCCCTATTCATCATTTCCCTTTACATATATTAAGCAATGTAAAAGTCCAACTTTTACATTGTTTAAAACCCAAGTTTTAGCCTATCAGGCCTTTCAAAATTTACATAAAACTCTGTTTTATGTTTAAAAGCCCGCCCTTATATAAAATATAGGCCTAAAGCCCCATTTTCCTAAAACCCCAACCCCTTTACGTTCTTATGACCATGACCTCTACTATCCCGAGCCCCTTCCAAATACAAATAAGCCTCCACCCTATTTATTTTCAGAAACCCCCCATAACCTTATAATGGGCCCTTAAAACCTTTGAAATATTCAAAGCAGGCCCCGCCTCTCATTGCACCCGATGCCCTTCCCTTAACCTTACAAATAAAATCATTTCGTTATTTGTAATATCTAAAATGGGGAGTGCAGCAATACATGAACACAAAACTAGAAATAGCAGTGTAAATCAACTCATTAACATTGGAGACCAATATGGAGACATATCATCATGTATTATATCAGAAAATCAATACAAATAGTGAGGCATGAATCATATACAATGAGGGAAAAAGCCTCCCATAAGAAATCACTCCTAAATCTGATGCTGCTACAACATAAAATGCCAAAAGACTGGTACAGCGCAGTTATAAATACACTACCATAGAAAAATAATGTACAAATATGTATGGTTTTTATATGCCTCAAAAGATATGCTGAATGCAGATCTAGGCTTAATACAAACTCCTACAAATAACCCAGAAAGGGTTTTCAGAAATACACTCTATACAAGATGGAATCTAAAGTCTAATGGTTGAAGATTCACTGCAAACTGAAGAACATGAGTGTATAAGGCTGAAATATAGCAGATCTTATGTAGATCCCCTCAAAGGTCTCCCAAAAGGCTGAACCCTCCAATCACAAGAAAACACTCCAAAGGAGCCACAAGATCCCTCACTGAAAACTACCCTCAAAATAACACAATCCCTAGATGGAAAAACACTGGAAATGATGGGAAATAGTTGGCCTGATGCCAAAGATATGAAATATGCCCAAGATCTCTCCAAATGGATCTCCCAATAGAAGGAAACGTTCCTCCGATGAGAAAATAGCTCAAAAAGTGGGTTTCTAACCCCTCCACTGCAACACCCTGCAACACAGCACAATAACCTATAGAAACTGTGCTAATGAAGAAAGTTGTAGCTTGGCCTACAAAAAAAAATGTGGAAATGAATACAATACTCTTCCAAGAGGCCTCTTAAGGACAGAGGTTGGATTCCCGCTCGGGAACACCTAGTGCTAAACAACACAACAACCCTTCTTAACAACAAAGGAATGCAAAGTCTAAATAGACCATACACAAAATAATAATCCAAAACATGAGCTCATATGGCTTCCATCCTCTTCCTTAAATATAGTATGAGCTTACCTTCCCTTGGCCCCACTCAATTAGGTCATTTCCTTCATGAGATCCATCTCCCTCCAAAACTACGTTATTCTTCATTTAATCTTCATTCCTCCATAACAACGTTGTTGATTTGGTCAAAGTTGACTGAATCAACATGATCCAACCCCTGTTCACACTTGGAGGTGCTATATTTAGCTACTAAAAGGGTATCCTTTCACACTTGAGGTGTTTTTATTGATGCTTAGGAGATTTATGGGCCTTCCTACCCATTTATTCACCTACCTAGTGATAAAACAAACTATAATATTCCATTTAGCTGAAGGCTAAATTTTGGGAATATTATAGTCCTCCCCTCCAAAATGTTTCTTGTCCTCAAGCAAATGTATAGGGAGAGAAAAATTCCTCCCCTCCTCCTCTTGTGGCCTCCTCATCAATATTCCCCACCACTGCTCAAAATAATCTGCAATAAATCTGCCCTCCAATGTTTCCTTCCAAGTATGCAAAACCCAATGGTTCTCATCATGAAAAGGTGGAACGTGTAAGTGGAAACCTTCTTGCTGTTTAATGGCCTCCTCAAGGTAGGAGTGATGAAAAACATGGGGAACCTCATTCCCAATGAGAGACTCCCATACCCATGCTATCATCCAAATGAAATGAGCCATTCTAGGTAGCTCATCAAAAGGATCCTCAACCCTCGGTTCACGCAATGTATTGGGGCTACATGGAGAGATTAAATTCTTCCACCCAAGTTGTTTCTCTCTCCATTTATGGTATGCATGGGGTTGCTACTCATCTTGAGCTGAAGTGTAATTTCCTCCAAGAATGACCCAAGCTACCCCACCAAATAAATCAGCCATGAAGTGCCTCCTCCAAAAACTCAAGTTCTCTTTTGATTTTTTATGTTTTTCTTTTTTTTTGAAAATTATTTGAAGATTGGAAATAATTTTACAAAATAAATATGACAGATAGAATAAACTCATTCACCTTGAGATACTATGAAATATAGGACCCTAACAATATGTTTGGAAGAAAGGAAGGTTATATAAGTGCAATATTCACATGAAATTTAACTTTTCTAGGGTGTGATATATTGTGTGACTAAAGTGGTTTTTCTGCAATACATGTTAATACATGTTATATTAGAAGTGAAGTTATTTTTAGTGTGACATCTTGTATCATGATTAAAGTCATTTTTGGTATGGTATAAAATCTAAGACAAATTTCTCTCCATAATTCTCTAGTGGCAAGGAAGATAATTTCATAATGTTCATAATGTTCTTAAGGAAGCCCATATGCTTTTGAAGCGTATCAAGTGAAATCATGTTTTGGGTGTGACTATATTATGATACATGTCCTTATGCACCCTTCATGTGTCTTGTAACAAAACTTATTTACAATGTGATGCATTTTTTTTTTAACTAAACCTTGTGTATTTCACTTAAAACAATTGTGGGCACCACATCTCTTTGAAACATTGTGTATCAAACTTAAAACAATATTTTATGCAATATGTCTTTGGAAAATTGTACCTAAATAATTTTTTTATGTGTGACACATTGCACTTCATTAAGCTATTGGTACATGCAATATGTCGCACGTGTGAAATTTTCTTTGCGGTATGCTAGTGTATGACAATAAAGCCTTTTTTTTTAATGATGTGACAAGTTCTAGCCCTTTAATATTTTGGTCCATATAAAACAATGTTACCGATGAAACGGGAGATGTTACCTCAAAACAGGAACTCTAGCCCAAAAAGACTCAAAAAGCATGAAAAAACGCCCCAAAAACAAAAAGTGTGTGTTCCAGAACGCATTTGTTTTTTTCTCAAGGTCAAATTTCACCTTTTTATAAAATTATGCTAAAAATGATTTTTTTTTTTGAAAAAATGATTGAAAAAACACCCTCAAAACAAAACGAGTTGATGCTGGAATAACAAAAAAAAAAAAAAAACATTGTGTCACACTTTTGACACATTGTAGCATTGGAATTAAAGACAACATATTAGGACATTGAAAAATCGTAAAATTCTAAATTTTTTGATAGATGATGTTAAATATAAACAAATCATGTCTGAAGGGCTTATCATTTCGAACAATTTTTATCCATGTTAAACATAAAATATCTTGACTCTAAACAACCCTAAAATTGTAATTATTTTCAACCATAACATGAAAGATAAAATTTCGTGGCGCATAAAAACCTTAATGACAAGTTGTAAATCTCAAGTTTTTAAATCTTAAGTTTTCAAGATACTTGAACCATGAAATTATGGAGAAATTATATGACTTGAACAATTTTTAAAAATGAACAAGTAAATGAAAAATTTATTATTCATATATTTGTTTGCTTATATATAAAAACATATTTTTTAATTTGTTTTAATTGTTTTTTTTTTATATTTTAAAATTTTAATTGAATATGTTTTTTTTATATATATTAAACAATATATATATATATATATATATATCTATATATATATATATATATATATATTAAACAATATATATTTTTTCATTATAATAGTTTTTGTTTAAGAAAATAATAATTTTTTTAAATAGTCTTGTTTGAAAAAAATAAAATAAAATAAAAATTAATTTGTCGCCCGCCAGGGGCCGGAGGTAGGTTGGGCAGCCCTCGACGGCACCACCCGATTGACCTCTGGCCCCCGTCTGGGCGGAGGGTGATTTCGAGAATCACCCCTGACTGGGCGAAGGGTGATTCTTGGAATCGCCCTCTGCCCAGCCGGGGGTCGGAGGCAGGTTGAAAGGCACCGTCGAGGGCTGTCCAGCCTGCCTCCAGCCCTCGGCTGGGCGGAGGCAGGCTGGGAAGCCCTCGATGGCGCCACTCGGCTGGCCTCCAGCCCCTAGCTAGGCAGAGGGAGATTCTTGGAATCACCCTCCGCCCCGCTGGGGGTCGGAGGCCGGTTGGGCAGCACCGTCGAGGGCTGCCCAGCCTGCCTCCAGCCCTTTACTGAGTGGAGGGTGATTCTGAGAATCGCCCTCCACCGAGCCATGGGTCGGAGGTAGGCTAGGCAACCTCGACGGCACCACTCGGCCTGCCTCCGGCCCCCAGCTAGGCAGAGGGCGATTCTGAGAATCACCCGTGGCTGGGTGGAGGGCGATTATGAGAATCACCCCAAGCTAGATGGAGGGAAATTCCGAGAATCACCCTCGACTGGGCAAAGGGAAATTCCGAGAATCACCCCTGGCTGGGCAGAGGGCGATTCCGAGAATCACCCCCGTCGAGGGTTGCCCAACCTGCCTCCGACACCTAGCTGGGTGGAGGACGATTCCGAGAATCACCCCAGGTTGGGTGGAGGGTGATTCTTGAAATCACCCTCCACCCAGCCGGGGGTGATTCTCGGAATCACCCTTCGCCCAGCCAGGGGTGATTCTCAGAATCGACCTCCCCCCAGTCGGGGGTGATTCTTGGAATCGCCCTCCGCCTAGCCAAGTGTGATTCTCGGAATTGCCCTCTGCCCGACCGGGGGTGATTCTTGGAGTCGTCCTTCACCCAACCGGGGGTGATTCTCGGAATCGCCCCCCACCCAGCCAGAAGATGGAGGCAGGTCGGGTGGCACTGTCAAGGGCTGCCCAGCTTGCCTCCATCCCACAGCTGGGTGGAGGGTGATTCTTGGAATCGCCCTGTTAGTTCCCAATTCCACCCTAGGCTGAAATAAGGCAGAAGAAGGACAACACCAAACCACGCTCAGCCTCGTAGCTAGCCCTACGAGGACAGGAGAGGGCTCTCTCCGGGTCAACTCAATAAAATATGTTCAATAGGGCCTAAGATGACCAAAAAAACAACTGATATTAGGCTAGATACACAAATAGGAGGGTTTGATTTTGAATTTTAGGGGTTTTTGTTGGAAAAAGGGAAAAACAATTTTTGAGCTTGGGAATGAGGCCAAATTCTTGCAGAGTTCAAGTTGGGGCGAGGTAGGCAGCGGCTTTGATGTCTTAGATCAAATTAATGAATTGAAAAGAATGCTGAGGAGCTGAAGAGATCAAGAGAGTGCAAGGATCCTCTTCAAACTGACAAAAAACACGTAAAACTAAACAAAAGTTTAAGGCAGAGCACCAGCAAATCAATGAATTCTACCTCAAATACTCATTTGTTTAATTCAGAAGCATAGAGAATAGAAATGGAATACATATAACATTAACTAAACTTACAATAACATGAGAAGAACATCATCAAAATTCAGAAGGCACAAGGATCCCAACAAGTGCTGCAAAACTCTGGTCTTTCCTTTGCCAAAAATCTGAAATGAATGTACAATGAGGTACCAAACTTTTCCCAAGTATCCAACCCTGAAAATGTCTCAGAAAATACAATATATAGACCATCCTAACCCCTTCCCATGCCTCTAGGGGTCGAGCTCATCCTTCTAGGAGCTGTTCCAACCAATTCTAAACATGGCACTAAAATTTAGGCAGCCAAACAACTTGCCTCTATATGCTAGGAAACTGATCCATTCACTTAATTTTCACTTTTTAGTAAATGAATCCTCTAGAAAAAGTAAAAAAATGCCAAATTTACATCATGGTTACCAAATTACATCAATATAGATCAATCATCACAAGAAAAAGTGAAACTAGTCAAAACTGGGCGAATTTCTGAGCTGAAAAGTGAAATTTGGGCAAAATTCCTCTATGCGCCGCGCCCAAATTCTCTATTCATCGTACCACTTTGGACCTGTTTTTGAGGCACTTCCTGAAGTCAAAATTGAGCTCATCATAGCTCGTGGAAAAGCCCTGGATGTCTGCTATCCAACCCAAGTGGAATTTTTCAATTTGGATGTCATTTGCCTCTCCAAAACTGCAATATCCCAAGACTGGTTCCTGCTGGTGCAAAAAGTGGCAGAAAGGCCATTTTTGGAGTGGTTTTGGCCCTTTAGGCAGCCCAGAATTTGATGAAATGCTTTATCCATTCCTGAACATACATAATATATCATGAAAAACCAAAAAATGCAAATTTTTCCTCCAGAAGATGTCCCAATCATAAGCGCGCGTCGGGTGGCGCGACGCGTCGGGCAGAAAAACCTGTTTTGCAACCAAAATTTTCAAAATGAAAAAATATTCTCCAAATTTGATGAAATTTTGAGTGAAGGTCTCCCATCATGTCTCATGCTCATCCAAGGAAGCTTCGGCCAAGATTCGGAGTGGATCCGGCCTCTTTCGACGTTTCAGTGCTTTTCTCAACCTCGCCTTCAGGATCTTCATTTTTGCTCTGCAAACGTGTGTGCGGGCCCAATAGTGGTTTTTCATATTTCTGAGCATGTCTCTGTCCCTATTGGCCTTCGCCAAGAGCATCTCCAGATGAATTTTGACGTGCGTAAGGCAAGTCTCGCGCTCAACTAGTGTCATGTCACCTAGTCTCTTTCGGGCCAATTCACGGTCTTCACGGATTTGCCGCAACTCTATGAGTGTCTGTTGATCCTCTAGTTGTTTATTCCGCTGCTCCAAGTAATTTATAACCCATTGATCTCTCTGCAATTTCTCGGTCAGCGTGTCAATCTCAGCTTTCTGCTCCTAGATTATCTCTTTCAGCTTTGAGCTGGGAGAGCTCGCATCAACATCGATGAGTATAAAATCAGTGTCTTGGCCTCCTGAAGGGCCCTCATCGTGTATAGGTCTCTTGCCTCTGTCCTGAACCTGTACTTGTGCTAATGTCAAAGGCGAGACCCCTTCCACGTTAAGTGGAGATAGTACTCACGCTACTGATGAAGATAACGAGACCCCTTCCACCCCTGGTGGAGATAGTACTCGTTGTGTTGCTGCAAATAAGGCTCTGTGGCCTCTCTGATATGTCACACACACTGGAGCGCTGATAGGCTCAATCTCAGGAACCTAAAACTAATGTGAAGGCTCTGCCTCATCATGAACAATCTCGGGAGGAGGGTGGGGGGCTGCAAAGAAGTCACGGGAAATGAACTCATCCCATGTGATGCCCTGCAATCCAAGCTGATGTACTACGATGATTTTGATGAGTGCGTAATGATAAATGTTGTTATGCTGCTGCTCCATAGTCTTCTTCTGCACAAGGGTAGTCATCCGCTCTATGTTTCGGCACATGAAGTATGGAATATTCATCATTCGCACCCTCGTGAAATGCATCAAGAGTCTGACATGGTATGCATAAAGGCACGAGAATCTACCCTCACAGCTGAAGTATCTAATGATGAGTTTCATTAAAGGCGCATAGGACTCCTTCAGAAACTGGAACGGGAATACCCTGCTCAACTGCCTCAAATATCCAGGGCTAATGTCAGGTTCATAATATGCTCTATCTAGCTGTTGTCTCTTATTCCACTCCTCACCAATGTTCGGTATCCCGGTCACCTCAGAAATGGTCTCTGGTGTCAAAGTGAAGTTCACTCCAGCAAGGTTTACATGACCATCACGCAAATGTAGGACAAATAAGCGAACCAACTCTAGATGGTGCTGAATCTGAGATATCATCTCACAATATCAAAAACATGAATGTTGCTGAAAGCATGTCATTGCAAGCGGGCAGGCCTGCAATTGAGCCAAAGAAGTGGGCTCCTTCCTAACGTGCCTGCCACTTTTATGAGACCTCCTCGGTACATTTAGCTCTGCGGTTGAATCACTATCCTACTCATATCCCTGCTCATATGATGAATTTGTCCCTAACATGGTGCTGAAAACAAGGTGTTTGACAAATATGTACTGATATATGTATGGCGATAAATATATGGTCAAAACAAGATTTTGTTTTTCAATACCAAGTGTGCCAAATATAATAACGTGCTATGAAGAGATGTCACAATGGGAAAAAGGACTGCCAAGTGACTTTAAGTGTGAGGACAGTCACTGTTTGAGGGACTTAGGGATTTAGACAATTTACAAGTGATATAGGAAAAAGTGATAGTGATGAGGGTAGTTTTTAGGGATAGGAGTGCAATGACAAAGTATACTTGGGTTAAAGTGAAATCAAGGATATTGAAACAGTCCTTGAATCTTTGGTAATCGGGATTTTATCAATGATATGAAGTGGTGGCAAGTGATAGGGTTTGGGGGTTTAACACATGGGCATAAAAGGGAACAAGGGATATGGGACAACAGATATAGGAGAAAGGATCGTGATACAATAGTGTGACAGTACTAGCAGTGATAACAATGATGACAATAACAAGGGCACAAATGAAAATAGAAAGAGAGTTTAAGCACCATAATTTAAGTTTTAATCACCTCTTTGCAAACTCTTGGGAGCAGATTGCGATATGGGTATAGGGTTTATTCTTGCACCAACTAAACTCTTTGAACACCTCCTTCAAATGGCACCCAACAGGAATTAAACTCAGATAGCAAGCACACACAACTTACTTGGAGGCAACAAGTTTGAAATCGTTTGAATTTGGAGCAACAATGACGATTTTTAAGCCTGTCGAGCCTGTGCGCCATGCGCAGACCCAATGCGCCGCGCTCAGTGGGTGCGCCATGCCAGAAGAAAATAACACGGAGTTTTTCGGCTCTATGCGCCACGTCGTGTGGGTGCGCCGCGTTCAAGCCCAATGCGTTGCGCTGCCTTCAACACACACAGTCGGCCCTTCTAAAACGCAGTTTCGCTCTTCAATTTCAAACTTGACTTTCTCTTAGATATTTTCTCAATAACTCTTGTTGCAAATGAATTAATAATCTTGGGAAATATCTCATATAGACATGGTTTTAATCTTTTCTTCTTCAAAACCCATTTTGTAATGTTTTTTGACTTTGGCATTTTTTCATTAAATACAACTTTGTCTTTTTGTTTCCTGACTGACCTTCTGAGCTTTGAATGATGAAATTGGTTAATTTTTTGCAGGGATGTTGGCGTTGAACCTTGGCAAAGGAAAACCAGAGTCTGCTTTGAAGTCTTCATGGCAGAAAAATACTTGATTATTACAAAACCAATTTTGACAATTTCTTCTTCAAAACAGAGTTTTGAAGAAGAAACATCCTCGAGCATATTGACGATGAAAATTTTGAACTGAAAACTTATTGAAAACCTCCTCATGGCCTGTGGTCATTGTTTAACATTTCGAAAGACCAAACCCTAGACCTAGAAACTAAAATGACTCTTTTTGACCAAAACAGCTTGTATGACTGTAAATGACATGTACTGAACTTTGATGAATTTTGGGAAATTTTGACTAACCCAGTAGGTACAAGCATGAGGGAAAATGAAAGAACAAAACCATTCCGTCAGACAATGGCATGCCCCTAATGGAATGCAGATGAATGAGCGGAATGAGACACCTAGACAATGAAATGCAATAAGAGAAATGATCTCTGACGGAGGGATGTAAAGACCGACTCTAACATTGGCTCCAATGGGGATGGTAGCTCCTTGGAGGTGCCAAGAACATCAGATCTTTGGGAGAGCAGACCAGTGCCTTCGTCCATTGGGCTATGGAGTCCATTATTTTGACAAAATAACTCAAGACCTTTGACTGAATTTCTTCGACTGAAACTTTAACTTAAACTGACTCAACCTTTAAACCAGAAATGACTAAAGCAAACCGACTAAACAGACTCAACAAAAACTGAAATCCTTCTTCAGAATTATAGCCTTCACTTCAGGCCCCAGACTGAAGAAAACAATACATTGCACACTTACAATGAAATTGAAATACATGATGTGTACAATGACAATGATCAGCAGAAAACATCTTAGAAATGGTACCGCTTGAGCAGCCGGCCATTGACCAGCCTTCTTGGATAGTCTTCACCGTTCATCTCCTTCAAAAGAAAGGTGTTTTGACCTCGATATGCTGCAATCTTGAATGGACCTTTCCATATATTTTCAAACTTACTGTGTTTACCTTTGTCCTCATTCCTAGCATCCCACTTCAATACCACTTCCTCTAACTGGAATTTATCCACCTTCGCTTTCCTGTCATAGATCTTTTTGATTCTCTCCTGCAACTTAAATGTATTCTGGAAGACCTCTTCTCTCGTTTGCTGCAAATGAATCATATGATTTATCCTTCTCTGCATATGGCTTTCTTCACTACCAGCCTCCTGAAGAAGCTTGACCACCGGAATAGCAAGTGATGTAGGAAAGACTGTATCTACTCCATAAACTATTTCGAAGGGGGGACATACCAATAGACTTCTTTTGACTTACCCGATCAGCCCATAGCGCATTCACCAGCTTCTTATGCCAACTCTTCTTATTGATGTCCAGCAACTTTTTAATGATATTGACTAGAGACTTATTGGAAGATTCCGCCAAACCATTTCCTTGCGGATGATAGGCGGTTGAATGTCCCAAAATAATTTTATACTTATCACAAAACTAAATCATCTTTCTTGACTTAAAAGCCGTTGCATTATCTGTGATCAATTTACTCGGGCAACCAAAACGAGACAAAATGTTGTTCTCAAGGAAAGAAATAATTACTGAATCGATGGCTTGCCTTGTAGGAACTGCTTCGATCCATTTCGTAAAGTAATCAGTGGCTGTTAGAATCCATCTATGCTGTCCTGAGGAAGGAGGATGGATTTCCCCAATGAAATCCAAACCCCATTGCTGGAAAGGGGCGCTTACCTCAATAGGCTTGAGTGGCAATGGCTTTAATTTCTGTCTTCCTTCGAAAATATGGCACTCATGGAAGCCTTTGACTATTTTATAGACATCAGCAAACAATGTCGGCCAATAGTACCCTGCTCTCAAAATCTTATTGGCAGTTGTCTTCCAAAAATGATGACCCCTGTAGTCACCTTTGTGAAAATATTCCATTACCTTCCTCGCTTCTTCCTCCACCAAAAAATTCAATAACACACCACCCGGATCCTTCCAATAAAGTGCAGAATTCAAAATACAAAATTTTGCAGCCTTCAGTTTCAAAGTTCTACCTTTGTTTCTAGTCATGCCGGGCAGTGATGACAAATTTTGAAGAACATAGACGATATCTAAACACCATGGGGAATCAACAAACATTTCCGATACCTGAAGTGGCGAATTCTCCTCATCCTCATCAGACATAGCAGCAATCAGATTTATGTCTAATGTGTGCAAATTCGATTCAGCCATAAGCTTCTCCAGCCCCTGTCCCTTGATAAGCTTCGTGGGCCTTATTTCCACATCATATTCCAGCAAAGCTGCAATCCACTTACCATGTCTTCCTTCCGGATTAGTCTGTACTAAAACATATTTCACGGCAGCGTTAGGAACATAAGCTAAAATATGGGAATGCAAAATGTATACCCAGAAATCCTTCAATGACTTTACCAGTGCCAGAGCTTGTTTCTCGATGATGTTGTATTTCAAGGCTGCGTCTCTAATAGTTTGACTAAAAAATGCTATTGGCTTCTCATGTCCATCTCTTTTCTTCATTAACACAGCTGCCATGGTATGTTCTGAAGCAAAGGAAAACAAAATAAAGTCTTGGGTGTAATCCGGGCTGATTAACACTGGAGCTGAAGATAATGCCAACTTCACCAAATTAAAGGACTTTACCGCATCTTCAGTCCACTTCACTTGGCTGTCCTTTTTCAACATATTTGTTATTTCTCTTAAATGTTCAGCAAGGTTTGGGACAAAACGGCGCAAAAATTTCATCTTACCATTAAAAGACTGAATCTCTTTCTTATTCCTGGGAGGGTCAATTTTCTGGATTGCTTCAACACGTGCTGGATCAATACGAATGTCATCTTTGGAAATAATGTGACCAAGTAATTTACCTTCATCCATGGCGAACAAGCTCTTTTTAGGATTAAGAGAGACACCATATTTTCTGCACTTTTGAAAAACAACTTTCAAGTGAAACATATGCTCTTCATCTGAATTGGAAAAAACCATCAAATCATCAAGGTATATAACAAGGAAAACATCTTTTTCATTCGCAAAATCCATTTCCATCGCCCGCTGGAAAGTTGCACCAGCATTCTTCAAACCGAATGGCATCTTGGCATAGTGGAATGTCCCCCATGGAGTTGTGAATGTTGTTTTGTCGTGGTCGTCCTCATGAACCAAAATTTGGTTATATCCAAAATAACCGTCAAGTAGTGACATCCGAGATGCACCCACTACTCGCTGAAATATATGATCCATCTTAGGCAATGGATAATTGTCCTTCAATGACACCTTGTTCAAATTTCTGAAATCAATACATAATCGAATCTCACCTATCTTTTTCCGCACTGGCACTAAATTGGAAATCCAATCAGAAAATCTGATGGGAACAATGATTCCTTCTTTGTACAACCTGTTTACCTCTTTCTCAATCGATGGCAGCAACTTAGGATTGATTCTTCTTAGCTTTTGTCTGAAAGGCTTCTGATTAGGCTTAATAGGGATAGTATGCTGGATGATATTGGTGTCACACGTCTTTAAATCTAAGTAATCCCAAGCGAAAGCATCAGCAAATGAAGACAAAAAACTCACATATTCATCTCTTACCTCCGGTGACAATGATTTGGATAACTTCACCATTTTGGGGTTTTCAGCTGTCCCAATATTTACATCTTCCACTCCTTTTTCAGTCGGCCGTAAGGTTGGCTTTTTAGCCACATCATCCTGATCAAAGAGTTCTTCTAAAGGTATCAAACCTTTAGGAATAATGTTATCTTTTAGCTGCAACACCTCCATTTGATTTACTTGAACATCATCACCATTATCATATTCTACATCGATTGAGGTATCTTTGAACTTACCTTTACTTTGTAGAAAATCATTAATCTCATCATCATCTTGGAAAACTTGCCAACATCTTTGATTATCCGGGATGGTAGGATGGTGCTTCACATGGATTTCGAACTTATTACTGGAATTCATTGGGATTTTCAAGTTACTTGCTGCCTTAGCAAGTGCATCTGCAATTCCATTTTGAATGCGAGGAATACAAGTCAAGGTATAATCTGAAAACTGCTTCAAAATATCAAGGACAGCGTTCCGGTAAGCTCGCATCCAGGGATGTTTCGTTTGATATTCACCCTTTACCTGCTTAATCACCAATTCAGAGTCGCCATAGACTGCAATTCTCTTAGCATTCATCTTTCTAAGAATCTTTAGGCCAGCAATCAGAGCTTCATACTCAGCCTCATTGTTCGAACAATCAAATGCTAACTTATAAGAACATACCCGTACATTGCTCAGTACCTTTTTTGGAGCGGAAAAAGGAATGCGTACCCAAATACCAATCCCAGCACCATCATTTCCCACTGCACCATCGAAATCCATGGTCCATAGACCCTCTTCATCATCCTCTAAGTGCTGAAATTGTGCTAGCTCTGTTTTTTCTGCTTGTTGTCCACTATCTTTAGCTGATTGCTCAACTGTGCTTTCTGGTTGTTGCCTTTCTTTCTACAAAAATTCTCTGAAATTCTCGGTAATCTCTGTAATATCTTCTGCTTGAACTAACTGACTATCTACATCATTGAAACTATCGGCAAACAAAACAAAATACTCTAAATCTGTATGTACATAATTAATGAGATGATTGACCGGTTTCGCCTTGGTCGTAATCATATACTTCATTTTTTATTCCCGGTACAATTTTCTCATTTGGCCAAACACAGGAATCGTCGCATAGGAGAAATATAACTGTAATGTCCCTTTCAATTTTTCTCCCCAAGATCTGGAAAGCAGCATACCAAATCTCAGAGGAATGTCTGCTACAACAACGCCCATCAAAACATTCTTTGTAGGAATCTGATCCAAACTTACAACCAAGTCTTTAATGAGCCCAATACATCTCACTCTGCTAGAATCAAATGAATAAAGATCATGGTACTTCCTGGTAATGTCTAAACCCAACTTCTCCATGATTTCTTTCGGCATAAGATTATGGGAAGCACCGGAATCGAACATGGCATTATGCAATACAAACTCATGCAATCGAAGACTAATATAAAAAGGAGGCACTTTGCTGTCCGGAGACTCACCATCTAAAGCTGGTCCAAATATCAGTTCCGGTTGATCATCTTCAATATTCACCATATCAGACATGGGATCGAAATTCAAAATTTTGGAGACTTGACCCTTATAACTGTTGTTCCTCATTAATTCGGTCAAGGGAATGGATACCTTCAATTTTGAAATTTCATTCTCCAAACTAAAGGCTGAAGTCTTTTCGATATCTTTGGCTGGAACATATTTCTTTTTAGCCTTCTCCCTTGATGTGATTGGCTAATTTGATTTTTCTGCTGATGATGACTTGGTGGCAGCGGGATCAACTATCTCTTTTTCTTTCTTTTGTGCAACAAGTGAATCGTTTTTGGGTGCTAAAACTTCCTTTCTCTTCTGAATTGGATTGAATGGTACATCTCTGTTTCTAATAGAATATTGCTTCTGTTGGGCTAACAATGCATTCATATAACCTCTCTGATACTCATCCGACTCTTCTTCAAGAGCAACATCATTAGCCAAGATAAAATCCTCATCTTTTTGTACTGCTGAACTTTCTGCATACTCATCATCTTCAGTGATATAAATGGGCAAATCATCAGGAGTAAAGAAATGATTTTCCTCCCCTACTACATCATCTTCATCATCTGAATCCTGACAAACAAAATTCTGCTGAAGAGGTGTCTTTACTTGTTGTTGGACAGCTGTTTCTTGTGCTCGTTGTTCTCGTTGTTTAATCCTGAATTGTGGCTGCTGCTGACCACGGAAATTGGGATTTCGAATCTGCGGTTCGGGCTTATCAAGAGTGAATCTCTCGAACATTTTATCCACCTTGCGAAGTATCTAATCTGTAGATGTAGAAGCTTCTTCCTTTATCACAATTTTCTTCTCTGCTTTCAATCTAGCTCTCTTGTCATTCAAATTTGCCTCCACACTCACGGCAATCTTCTGCATGTCCTCTAAAGTAGGCGGATCTCTATCTCGTAATGAATAGGCCATCCCCGGATCAAAACCATCCGGGAATTTTAAAAAAGATGATTTCTTAGAAGGCCTCAAGTCATCAGGAATTGCATTATACACCGCATTAAATCTGATAATATAATCTTGGACGGACTCACCCGGATTGCGCTTGATCTTGGTATACTCAGAAGTGATTTGAAGCGGATCTTTTTTCATTTCCCATTGATCTAGAAACTGTCTCTGAAGCTCTTCCAATGTATTAATACTTTTGGGCTGCAAAGCTCTGAACCATTTACGTACCTCACCTCCAAAAGTTTGCACAAATAATCTCATGGAGACATTCTCTTCATCAATTTCATGGAGGTCCAAAAAGTCTGTCATTCTATCAATATGCTGCTGAGCGGGCACACTTTGAGGAGTACCATCAAACAAAGGAATTTTACTCTGATAATCAGCGGGCATGGGATCCAAGTTTGCTGGCAAAACAAGAGGTGTGAATCTAGTAGCCATTGCTCTTGGTGGATTTATGATCTGTCTTGGAGAAACGGGTGGAGTAGGAGCAGTAGGTGTACAAGGTGTATGTGGTGGAGATGGAGGAGGAACTACTGCTGATTGCTGATCAGAAATTGATGGTTGTATGGGAATGGTAGGAATGAAAGAAGGCTTAGCATAAACTTGTGAATCAGATGTAACTACTGATGGACCAAGAGTTTCAGAAGCGGACTCTATGAATTCAGGGATATTCGTTGCCACAATAGAGTTCTGAAGATTCAAAATGTAATTATCAATGGATCTATTAGCTTGTTCAATCTCAAGATACTTGATAAACTTAGGATTTATGACGGTAGAACCGGTAGCACTTTCAGATTTAGTTTCAAACAACGACAACTCGAACCGATCATCAAAATCAACATCTTCAATGAATTTAAATACAGTAGGGTATGAATGAGATTTAAACAAAGGGATCATGGGACTTTCTCGACGGAGCATTATTGAAATCAAATTAGGATTCTCATACACTGGAGGCGGATCAGGATCAGGATTTGATCTAGTATGTCTTCTGGAAGCCAGTGTGTTGATCTATTCGAAAATCAAAGGACAAAACCGATCTATTCAGCCTATCAAATTCTAGACTCAATCACCCAAAAGTCTAGAATGATGTAATATACTGGGGTAATTCACAATTCAAATGTCACGTTCACAAGCTAAACCGGAGATCGACTGAAGCAGTGTTTATCTACTTCCGCCAATGCAAGGAAAAAGCGTTTCGAAAGCTACCTGGCGTGAATTCAGACTCTTTCTGTAACTTATGAAACAAATAACATCAACAAGAAAACCATTTTCTTTCCCAGTATGGTTGCCACTATGTTAGTTCCCAAATCCACCCTAGGCTGAAATAAGGCAGAAGAAGGACAACACCAAACGACGCTCAGCCTCGTAGCTAGCCCTACGAGGAAAGGAGAGGGCTCTCTCTGGGTCAACTCAATAAAAGATGTCCAATAGGGCCTAAGATGACCAAAACAACAACTGATATTAGGCTAGATACACAAATAGGAGGGTTTGATTTTTATTTTTAGGGGTTTTTGTTGGAAAAAGGGAAAAACAATTTTTGAGCTTGGGAATGAGGCCAAATTCTTGCAGAATTCAAGTTGGGGCGAGGTAGGCAGCGGATTTGATGTCTTAGATCAAATGAATTAATTGAAAATATTTCTAAGGAGCTGAAGAGGGAAAGAGAGTGCAAAGATCCTCTTCAAAATGACGAAAAACACGTAAAACTAAACAAAAGTTTAAGGCAGAGCACCAGCAAATCAATGAATTCTACCTCAAATACTCATTTGTTTAATTCAGAAGCATAGAGAAGGGAAGTGGCATACATATAACATTAATGAAACTTACAATAACATGAGAATAACATCATCAAACCTTATAAGCCACAAGGATCCCAACAAGTGCTGCAAAACTCTAGTCTTTCCTTTGCCAAAAATCTGAAATGAATGTACAATGAGGTACCAAACTTTTCCCAAGTATCCAACCCTGAAAATGTCTTAGAAAATAAAATATATAGACCATCCTAATCCCTTCCCATGCCTCTATGGGTCTATCTCATCCTTCTAGGAGCTGTTTCAACCAATTCTAAACATGGAACTAAAATCTAGGCAGCCAAACAACTTGCCTCTATATGCTAGGAAACTGATCCATTCACTTAATTTTCACTTTTTAGTAAATGAATCCTCTAGAACAAGTAAAAACATGCCAAATTTACATCATTGTTACCAAATTAAATCAAGATAGATCAATCATCACATGAAAAAGTAAAACTAGTCAAAACTGGGCGAATCTCTGAGCTGAAAAGTGAAATTTGGGCCAAATTCCTCTATGCATCGCGCCACTTTGGACCTGTTTTTGAGGCACTTCCTGAAGTCCAAATTGAGCTCATGATAGCTCGTTGGAAATCCATAGATGTATTCTATCCAAATCAAGTGGAATGTTTCAATTTGGATGTCATTTGTCCCTCCAAAACTGCAATCTCCCAAGACTTGTTCCTGTTGGTGCAAAAAGTGGCAGAAAGGCCATTTTTGGAGTGTTTTTGGCCCTTTAGGCAGCCCAGAATTTTATGAAATGCTTTGGCCATTCCTAAAAATACATAATATATCATGAAAAACCCAAAAATGAAAATTTTTGCTCCAGAAGATGTCCCAATCATAAGCGCGCGTCGGGTGGCGCGACGCGTCGGGCAGAAAAACCTGTTTTGCAACCAAAATTTTCAAAATGACAAAATATTCTCCAAATTTGCTGAAATTTGGAGTGAAGGTCTCCCATCATGTCTCATGCTCAGCCAAGGAAGATTCAGCCAAGATTCTAAGTGGATCCAGCCTCTTTCGACGTTTCAGTGCTTTTCTCAACCTCGCCTTCAGGATCTTCATTTTTTCTCTGCAAACGTATGTGCGGGCCCAATAGTGGTTTTTCATATGTATGAGCATGTCTCTATCCCTATTGGCCTTCACCAAGAGCTTCTCCAGATGAATTTTGATGTGCGTAAGGCAATTCTCGCGCTCAACTGGTGTCATGTCACCTGGTCTCTTTCGGGCCAATTCACAGTCTTCACGGATTTGCCGCAACTCTATGAGTGTCTGCTGATCCTCCAGTTGTTTATTCTGCTGCTCCAAGTAATTTATAACCCACTGAGCTCTCTGAAATTTCTCGGTCAACGTGTCAATCTCAGCTTTCTGCTCCTGGATTATCTCTTTCAGCTTTGAGTTGGGAGAGCTCGCATCAACATCGATGAGTATAAAATCAGTGTCTTGGCCTCTTGAAGGGCCCTCATCGTGCATAGGTCTCTTGCCTCTGTCCTGAACCTGTACCTGTGCTAATGTCGAAGGCGAGACCCCTTCCATGTCAAGTGGAGATAGTACTCGCGCTGCTGATGAAGATAACGAGACCCCTTCCACCCCTGGTGGAGATAGTACTCGTCGTGCTGCTGCAAATAAGGATCTGTGGCCTCTCTGATATGTCACACACACTGGAGCGCTGATAGGCTCAGTCTCAAGAACCTTAAACTGATGTGAAGGCTTTGACTCATCATGAAAAATCTCGGGAGGAGGCTGGGGGGCTGCAAAGAAGTCACGGGAAATGAACTCATCCCATGTGATGCCCTGCAATCCAAGCTGATGTACTACGATGATTTTGATGAGCACATAATGTAAATGTTGTTATGCTTCTGCTCCGGAGTCTTCTTCTGCACAAGGGTAGTCATCCGCTCTATGTTTCGGCACATGAAGTATGGAATATTCATAATTTTCACCCTTGTGAAATGCATCAAGAGTCTGACATGGTATGCATAAAGGCGCGAGAATCTACCCTCACAGCTGAAGTATCTAATGATGAGTTTCATTAAAGGCGCATAGGACTCCTTCAGAAACCGGAACGGGAATACCCTGCTCAACTGCCTCAAATATCCAGGCCTGATGTAAGGTTCATAATATGCTCTATCCATCTGCTCTCTCTTATTCCACTCCTCACCAATGTTCGGTATCCCGGTCGCCTCAGAAATGGTCTCTGGTGTCAAAGTGAAGTTCACTCCAGCAAGGTTTACATGACCATCACGAAAATGTAGGACAAATAAGCGAACTAACTCTGGATGGTGCTGAATCTGAGATATCATCTCACAATACCGAAAACATGAATGTTGCTGAAATCATGTCATTGCAAGCGGGCAGGCCTGCAATTGACCCAAAGAAGTGGGCTCCTCCCTAACGTGCCTGCCACTTTTATGAGACCTCCTCGGTACATTTAGCTCTGCAGTTGAATCACTGTCCTGCTCATATCCCTGCTCATATGATGAATTTGTCCCTGACATGGTGCTGAAAACAAGGTGTTTGACAAATATGTATTGATATATGTATGGTGATAAATATATGGTCAAAACAAGATTTTGTTTTTCAATATAAAGTGTGCCAAATATAATAAGGTGCTATGAAGAGATGTCACAATGGGAAAAAGGACTGTCAAGTGACTTTAAGTGTGAGGACAGTCACTGTTTGAGGGACTTAGGTATTTGGACAATTTACAAGTGATATAGGAAAAAGTGATAGTGATGAGGGTAGTTTTTAGGGATAGGAGTGCAATGACAAAGTATACTTGGGTTAAAGTGAAATCAAGGATATTGAAACAGTCCTTGAATCTTTGGTAATCAGGATTTTATCAATGATATGAAGTGGTGGCAAGTGATAGGGTTTGGGGGTTTAACACATGGGCATAAAAGGGAACAAGGGATATGGGACAACAGATATAGGAGAAAGGATCGTGATACAATAGTGTGACAGTACTAGCAGTGATAACAATGATGACAATAACAAGGGCACAAATGAAAATAGAAAGAGAGTTTAAGCACCATAATTTAAGTTTTAATCACCTCTTTGCAAACCCTTGGGAGCAGATTGCAATATGGGTATAGGGTTTATTCTTGCACCAATTAAACTCTTTGAACACCTCCTTCAAATGACAACCAATAGGAATTAAACTCAGATAGCAAGCACACACAACTTAGTTGGAGGCAACAAGTTTGAAATCGTTTGAATTTGGAGCAACAATGGCGATTTTTAAGCCTGTCGAACCTATGCGTCGCGCACAGACCCAATGCGCCGCGCTCAGTGGGTGCGCCGCGCCAGAAGAAAATAACACGGATTTTTTCAGCTCTATGCACCACGTCGTGTGGGTGCACCGCGTGCAAGCCCAATGCGCCGCACTGCCTTCAACACACACAGTCGGCCCTTCTAAAACGCAGTTTCACTCTTCAATTTCAAACTTGACTTTCTCTTGGAGATTTTCTCAATAACTCTTGTTGAAAATGAATTAATAATCTTGGAAAATATCTCATATAGACATGGTTTTAATCTTTTCTTCTTCAAAACCCATTTTGTAATGTTTTTTGACTTTGGCATTTTTTCATTAAATACAACTTTGTCTTTTTGTTTCCTGACTGACCTTCTGAACTTTGAATGATGAAATTGGTTGATTTTTTGCAGGGATGTTGGCATTGAACCTTGGCAAAGGAAAACCAGAGTCTGCTTTGAAGTCTTCATGGCAGAAAAATACATGATTATTACAAAAACAATTTTGACAATTTCTTCTTCAAAACAGAGTTTTGAAGAAGAAACATCCTCGAGCATATTGACGATGAAAATTTTGAACTGAAAACTTATTGAAAACCTCCTCATGGCCTACGGTCATTGTTTAACATTTCGAAAGACCAAACCCTAGACCTAGAAACTAAAATGACTCTTTTTGACCAAAACAGCTTGTATGACTATAAATGACATGTACTGAACTTTGATGAATTTTGGGAAATTTTGACTAACCCAGCAGGTACAAGCATGAGGGAAAATGAAAGAAAAAAACCCTTCCGTCAGAAAATGGCATGCCCCTAACGGAATGCATATGAATGAGCGGAATGAGACACCTAGACAATGAAATGCAATAAGAGAAATGATCTTTGACGGAGGGATGTAAAGACCGACTCTAACACGCCCTCCACCTAGCTTGGGGCTGGAGGCAGGTTGGGCAGCCCTCGACAGTGCTGGTCGGCCGGCCCTCGGTCGGGTTGTGGGTGATTCCAAAAATCTCCCTCCGCCTAGCTGGGGGCCGAAGGCCAACTGGGTGGCGGCATCGAGGGCTGCCCAACCTGCCTCCGCCCAGCCGCGGGTAGGAGGCAGGCTGGGCAGGCCTCAACGGCACTGCCCAGCCTGCCTCTGACCCCCGGCTGGGCAGAGGGTGATTCCGAGAATCACCCCTGGCTGGGCAAAGGGCGAGTCCGAGAATCGCTCTCGGCTGGGTGGAGGGCGATTCTGAGAATCACCCCTAGCTGGCGAAGGGCAATTCCGAGAATCACCCTCGGCTGGGTGGAGGCCAGTCGGGTGGCGCCATTGAGGGTTTCCTAGCCTGCCTCTGACCCCTAGCTGGGCGAAAGGCGATTCTCGGAATTTCCCTCCACCCAGCCAAGGGCTAGAGGCAGGCTAGGTGATGCCGTCAAATGAAGGAGATTGGGTTTTGGATCTATTTTCAAGTTCAGGTAAGTTTTATTATACAAATTTAAATTTAAATATTTTATTTTTTACTTTTTATGTCTTTATACTAATTTTATTACTTATTTCTTTTGTACTTGATGATTAGGTACAACACTAGCATGTTGCCTACCAAAAGGAAGAAATTACGTTTCCATTGAGAAAGACCTAGTGCAATGAAAATTTATTCAACAAAGAATTATGCTCTTGAATTCCTTCCAGATGCGAAGCAAGAAGTTGGTTTGAGGAAAGGGGATTTTAATGAATCACGTGTGGAAAAAAAAGCAAAGGAACCTCAACCACCATTATATGGAATGATTGAAAAGGGACACTTTGGAAGATTTGCAAACATGAAAGATCCATTAGAAGATGATAATGACCAAAATGAAGTAGAAAATGTTGCGGAAGAAGCCATTAGTGATGTTCTAGATGATGTTGAACATGTATTAGTTGATATTGTTGAGGATCTTTAAGTTATGCTTGCAAACAAAGCTCATTTTTGAGATCTATTAATCAGTTTTACTTGTAATGTTTAGACTTTGATATTTTATGATAAGAATCCTTATTTTTTGCAAAAAACATGTGATTACTATTATTTTTTGACACAAAATTCAATAAAAATGCTATTTTCTTAAGGATTTTTGTTAAGATTTTCCCAAAAATTAGTTTATTTAACATGTTTTTTTTTAACAAAAAGTCTCTAAAAGTGTATTTTTTGCATTCTATTTCTATTGAAAATTTGTATTTTTTTGTCATATCGTTCAAAATATTGGTATTTTAGTGACAATTATTTGATGTGCATTGAAAAATTAATTAGCAATACATAAACTTGCAGAAAATATAAAATTTATAATATTGACATTTTTTTCATTTTTATCTATGTGAAAAAGTGAAGATATCATTACAAATTTTTATTTTTTAAAAAAATATTTTTTTCTTTTTAAAACACAAGTACATAAATGCACTTAAAAATAAACATCTCACAGAAGAAGAAGACATTAGAAAATGTATAGTGTCAAAATCAATCCTCTAAAAAACGTTGGTGATGATATGCCACCACTATTCAAAATCGACATAAAAAGCATCATAGAAAAGAAAAATAAAAAAATAAAAAAAAAATTAAAGTGCCAAAAACATGCTCAAAAAAAAAAATTTGATTCTGCATCACCACTTTTCAAAATCGGTTTTTTTCTTGCTACGTCAAAAAGTAGGTACCAGTGCAGTTACCTATTTCATCGGTAACAATGTTATAATATGTCACATGCATGGATTTTTCAATGTGATATGACAGGAAAGGGAGAAATGTGGGAAGTGCAATGTGTCACATCGAAATAAACATTGGATTGATGAGATATGTCATGGCAAACAAAAGTTTGAGGAAGTGTAATGTATTGCATGAAATTAAAATTTGACACAATGAGATATGTGACAATTAAAAGTGGTTTTTGTGTGATATGTGTTTTGTCGCATGTAAACTATTTTTTTGGTGCGATACTTCTTGTGTCAAGAGTAAAGTCATTTTTGATGTGATAGTGTTGTGTTCTGACCAAAATAACTTTTAATGTGATACATTGCAAATGAGAAATGTTTGGTTAGATGTGAAACAATTTTTTGTACAAGTGTTTTGAAATTTTTAGGGGAAAAATCTTGCTCAAAGGCTAAGTAAAGATCAAAGAAAGCCCTTAATGAGCCTAGTGAGAAGCCAAAATGTATCTAGATATTAGGGTATTAGTTCTAAGTTCAAATTTGCAATGGTTTCACTAGTAAAATTGCAATGAATTTATTGCTATATTATGTATAGACTATTTGATAATTCAAATGTAAGCCATAAAATATCCCAATATTAGCCTATTAGTTTTATTTTTACATTTGTAATAATTTTAGTAGCAAAACTATATGTTAAATTGTGTGTAGATTATTTTATAGAAATATTAGCATGAGAGAGATTTTTTCCATTGTGGCTATGGCAACAACCATTGATTTTATGTTAGTATTTGGTACTCTAAATTTCCTTAAGCCCAAACATGACATTGTTAGTTTGCATCTGCTAGGTGGTCAACCTTAAACTTGTCATTCATAGGAGGCTTGATTGAATATGTTTGATTATGTTTGTTGAAAAATCTAAAATAAATAACTATAAGAGTTTGTTTCTCTATATACCCATCCATCCTATTTATGGATGCAAGACTTTTGATGGAAACAATAATTTTAGGTGCTAACTTTTGTAATAGATCCAAGCATGAAATGAGATTGAGAAGAAATTTTAGTTTCAACATTAGAATCCCAACAAGACAAGTATAAATATTTAAAAACTAAGTTTTAAAGTTGGGAATGTTAAGACCAAATTATGAGTGTCTTTTAAGGAATATACGAAATATTTCACTTAGAAATTTCCCTTTCTCATGATGAAGAGAACTTTCAAAGGGTGCAATATATGGTATTGAAAAAAAAATTATTGAGGCTCGATGTATTGCATGAAATTAAAGTTTACCACAATGCAATTTTCACAAACAAAGTAACCTTCAGTGCAATATGTCATATATAAATTAATTTTTAGAGTCATATTGTTAGTATGAATCTTAATTCCAAGCGTACGAAAAAATACCACTTTAGCTACACATAACAAACAACCCTAACAACAAATATGGCTGCTAATATCCTTAGATATATAGTTAGGTGATCAAGATAAATGCTGCAAAAATCTAGGTCTATGCATTAGAAGACATTAAGCAGTAGGAAAAATAAGATTTACTCCATGCATCCAATAGAGAAGGCAAGAATATGTTGAAATAATTTTGTATTAATTCCACCTGGGAGGAAAACACAAGAGGATGTTCCCTGTTCTCCTCAATGGGATGGGTTCTTGTAAGTCCTCAACACTTCAGATCTAAAATTCCTCTCTCTTGATGGTGTAGAAAACCCAGACAAAAATGGTAGCAAAATATGACTATGATGGTGGATCAATAGTCAAACCAAAAGTATAGATCCAGAGTGATCTTTAGGCAACAAAAGGTGGTAAATGAATAGGAAAACTCTTCTATTTATAATAAAATATTGAGTTAGTCTAGATATTGGTGCATAGTTAAAATATTATTAACCAAATCAAGATCCAACTTTTATGGAATATTTTATTATATTTGTTGGAGGGAAAAGGAATTTGACTTGGGTCAAATCCCTTTATTTGTAAATAATAAATAAATAAATGATTTATTTATCATTTAAAGGATGGGGTTGAATAATAATCAAATAAATATGATTTATTTAATTATTTAAGGGTGATTTAGTCATATTCAACAAAGAATATTATTTAAATAAGGTTTTAATAATTATTCTTAGGAAATAATAAGAAAAATAATGATTTATCTAATCAATTTCCCTGTTTTGGGTTAAATCTAACTAGGGATATTATTTAAATTTCTATTTAACTAATTATTCCTTGAGGAGAATCAAACAAATGTAGATTTATTTAATATTTCCTCATGAGGTTTCATGTTTATACCATAAACAACTTAATAAAGGTGGTTTACTAAGTTATTTTTCATAGTGAATGAAATTTACTTAGGGTAAAATTGGTCTTACATGGTGTACTTGGGTCCATCTAATAACAATGGGTTAGATGACCAAAAAATGGTGTAATAGATTGCTCCCTAGTGGAGTTGCTAGTTGTTAGTATGAATCTTAATTCCAAGCATACGAAAAAAGACCACTTTAGCTGCACATAAAAAACAACCCTAACAGCAAATATGGTTGCCAATATCCTTAGATCTGTAGTTAGGTGATCAAGATAAATGCTGCAAAAATCTAGATCTATGCATTAGAAGACATTACGCAGTAGGAAAAACAAGATTTACTCCATGCATCCAATAGACAAGACAAGAATATGTTGAAAGAATTTTGTATTAATGACACCTAGGAGGAAAACACAAGAGGGTGTTCCATGTTCTCCTCAATGGGATGGGTTCTTGTAAGTCCTCAGCACTTCAGATCTAAAATTCCTCTCTCTTGATGGTGTATAAAACCCTGACAAAAATCGTAGCAAAATATGACTATGATGGTGGATCAATAGTCAGACCAAAAGTATAGATCCATAGTGATCTTTAGGCAACAAAAGGTGGTAAATAAATGGGAAAACCCTTCTATTTATAACAAAATATTGAGTTAGTCTAGATATTGGTGCATAATTAAAATATTATTAACCAAATCAAGGTCCAAATTTTATGGAATATTTTATTATATTTGTTGGAGGGAAAAGGAATTTGACTTGGGTCAAATCCCTTTATTTGTAAATAATAAATAAATAAATGATTTATTTATCATTTTAAGGATGTGGTTGAATAATAATCAGATAAATAATGATTTGTTTAATTATTTGAGGGTTATTTAGTCATATTCAACAAAGAATATTATTTAAATAGGGTTTAACTAATTATTCTTAGGAAATAATAAGATAAATAATGATTTATCTAATTAATTTCCTTGTTTTGGGTTAAATATAACCAGGAATATTAATTAAATTGCTATTTAACTAATTATTCCTTGAGTAGAATCAAACAAATGTAGATTTATTTAATATTTCCTCATGGGGTTTCATGTTTAGACCATAAACAACTTAATAAAGGTGGTTTACTAAATTATTTTTCATAGTGAATGCAATTTTACTTAGGGTAAAATTGGTCTTACATGGTGTACTTGGGTCCATCTAATAACAATGGGTTAGATGACCAAAAAATGGTGTAACACATATGTCATAGACAAAGTAAGTTTTAGTGTGACATGGTGAGGAAAAAATAACTTCTAGTGTAATATGTAATGTACAAAGTAATTTTCAGTGTGATCTGCCATAGACAAAGTAACATTTAGTGCGATATGCCACATGCAAAGTAAAATTCAATACAACATGTCACTTCCCCTAATAATGAAACTTTTAGTGCAATATATACTAGGCCAATTCAATTTCAATGAAATACAATGTAAGAAAACAAATTTCTATAAATATGAAAACCAGATATAATTTTCAATAAACATATGTCAAACATTGTAAAATTAGGACCAACAACCTCAAGGAAGAACAAATTTAAGCCAATTTTTTTTTTCTTACAACAAGGGTTTATTAGGTTCCTCTTGTGCAGGTAAAAATAGGTTCAAAGTTCAATAACTTAAAATAATGATGGTTAAGATTTACGAGGATAAGAAAGGCAAACAAAATTCCTTTATTTCAGATGGGTCCAAGTATTCCTCCCTAAATGTGTAGCATCATGCTTTCTAGTCTCTACGAACATGAAAGCATTGTAAGTAGTGATCTATTTATGGTGAAGAGACAACACCAACTCCATATTCATGGTGCAATTCATGGTGGTTGTTGTGGATCATTATCTGCATATCCTTTTTATATTTTATTTCGAAAATCTAAAAATAAAAATAAAAAAATAAAAAAAATTCGAAAATATGCTATAGTATGAAGTTATTAATACTTAGCATAAAAAACAAATGCAATGTATTTCGAATGATTGATGAACATAAAGTAGTCATGAGCTTTAGTTCAATATGTATGATTTCAAGATTAAGCCCCGAGCAGCTTCCCGAGCGGAAGTCGTGATCACAGAAAAGGGCTTATGGATAAGCTATTGCGAGGGGAGAATTAGCCCGACGGTTATCAAATCCCGACCCCCCGTAGTTGACTAGTTAGATCTTGGTTCTGCCGTGATCAACGGCTTGGATTTATTATGGGGGGTATGGGTTAAATTTTTCCACCGTACTCAAAGACCCCCCGCAATGACGTCATCAGGTGAGGTGGAAAGCAGCTGTCATCCACTCTCAACTGTTTTTCCACGTCATTCCAACATTTATTACAGATTCCCGTAGCCTATTAAAGGGTTCTTCCGTCCCGTTTTTGTCTATTTGTGACTGTTTGCCCTTTTTAACCATGTCCCACCACCTTTGCATTATTAGTTACCCCGTGAATTGCTTTCAAGTTCCTGTCAGTCATGGCAAAACGAACATCTTTCGCTGGTTCATCAAACCTCAGTCCCCTCCTGGATAGTGAAAAGGATGTTCATGATACCGCGTCGTCCGTCAATCATCCCCTACTGCATTACCAAGTAACCCTAAACACTGACAAATCCCCTGTGTTCTCTGATATGAAAAGTTCTGGTGTGTTGTCCGCCTGTGTTCCGAAAACTCACTTCTTCCCCGAGTTCATCTCATGGTTAGTCTCATCTATGTACCCTGGCAAGTGCTTCGTCATGAATTCTCAGGGGGAAAATGTCCTGCAGGTATCAACACAATTAATGCGTCAAGCATTATGTTTTCCAGAAGATGAGTCTCCGTTACAATTCTCCGAAGATTCATTGGTTCAGTATTTTGAAGATCTTTCAAACGAAGAGTTCAGTCGTTGTATGTCATTTTTGAAATCAAATCCAAAGAAAACTCAATTTGAAGGAGGAAAGTTCAGTTTGGAGACGTTCAGTGTTCAGTATAGGCCAGTTCTTAGCTGCATTACGGAGATTTTGGGAAAAGACGATGATCACGAAATTGATAAATCAGTCTTGGGGATGTTCGCTCTGATGATGAAACCAGGGGTGGTCCTTGACATTCTGTCTTTTTGGCAGGAAGTAGTAAATTCCCAATTGATCGCCTTCCCTCTAACAGGTTTCTTCAGATTTCCATCATTGGTTGTTTACTTATTTTTGTATCAAAATGTTGAAGAGTTCATGAGTGTGGGTTTAAATATAGTTGATAGTAATAAAAATAAGCAGTCAGTTTTATTCTGGACCGATATGGTTAGAAAAGAAGAGAACGAAGTAGGGTTGTTTGAATTTGCCGACCATTTCATGTCCACTGCTTATAAAATTTTGAATGGAAATCTTCCTCCATGCTTTCTACCAAAAGCTCAGGAGTTCCTACAGTTAGGACCCAATTGCAAATTTGGAGATTGGTTTGTATTCGAAGATTACTCTGAGATAAGGCTGTATGGAGTTAGTATTGAGCCCTATAGGCTCCCAACCTTTGTTCCCATGAGACTTTTCGCCCTGGAATTTATAAGGCAAAGTATTAATGTAGACCAAGTTCATTTTCTGCCCATGAAGAAAGGTTTGATGTACAAGTTGCCTATGAGTGTAGGACCTTTTGTGGTCAACACAAGACAAGCTTTTGATGAAGTCTCAAAAACACTGGAAGGGACGCAGTTGTTGTTGGGAGAAAAATGGCCTTATGATCCGCATGGAATAATTTCTCAGAAAAGGGTTGAGAATGGGTATGCTGCATTTTCCCATGTAAGTAAACCTGATTTGGAGAAACTGGCTAATCCAGGAGAGTCAAGTTCATCAAAGACCAGTATTCAAACACCTGCAATTTTGGAAAGAATGAGCAAAAGAGGTAGAGAAGATGTTATTGAAATAGATGATGAGGAGCCCCGAGAGGAAAAAAGAACCAAACTAGCAGAAGACCATTCTTCCAATTCACCTGGTTTTACTCTCCAGGTAAATGAAGAACAATATTTCCCCTCATCTCCTAGAAGACAGGAACTTCATTTGGAAAAGGCTTCTTCAATAAAGCAAGTGTTCACACAAATTGAGGAAAAGAACCAGAGGATAAAAGCCAATATAGAAGCACAAGCAGAGCACCACATATCTGCTGACCAAACCAGATTATTGACTGTGATGAATCTGGAAAAAGATCAGTTTAAGATGGCTCTATCACATCCGACAGGAATGTCCCTTGGATCTTCGGGCAGCTTTAAGGAGGTAAACATAGTCATGGATGTTAAAAAGATCCCCTTGTGGGACAAAATGAATCTTCATATGCAGACCGGGCAGCTGATTGTAAATGATTTGAGCAAGACCAATGCTACAGCAGTCAAGACTGAAAACATGCTTGCAAAGGTCATCAGACAATGCAAAATGGAGAAAGCTAATTCAAGGGCATTAACAACTCAAAATGAAGAGTTGAAGAAGATCATTATGAAAATCGGTGTAGATCCAAATGATAAAGCTACAATTCAAAAACTTATGAAAAGTGCAGAAGTGAAAATATCTTCACTAAGGAAAAAGTTAAAATTACCAGCTACAAAGCACTCAATGGCGGCAGAAGTAGCTGAGGTTGAAAAGGAGAAAGAGGAAGTTCGACAATAGTTGTTGAAGAAAGACGAAGAACTCACTAAGGTGAAACAGACCGTTGTATCTTTACAGAATCATATTGAGAACCATACTTGTATCTTTGATTTTTTTGCAGGTGATGATGATCCTCAAGCCCAGGTTATTCAGCTAAGCACATAATTAAAGATGGAGGAAAGAGACTGTAAACAAGCCCAATCAGAATTGGAAACGGTTACCAAGATGATGCAAGGATGGGAAGAAAAAGCACATGAGAACAAGCAGAAACTACAGAAAGCTGAAGATGAAATCAAAGAGCTCAAGGAGAGATTAAAATGTAATATCTCTCTTATTAAAGCTAAGGATATCATCTGGAATGAGATTATTTCAGAAATGCAGTCAAAATGGGATTCCATGAATATAATTGCTAGAGAGAAAAGCATTGTTTCAGAGCATGAAAAGGAGCTATTATCTGAGAAGCATGCCACTATTAAAAGAGCGAATTGGGCCAGAAAATTCATGAAATTTATTAATGCCAAGACAGATGAAGAGTTAGGAGATATGGGGATACAGGTTAGGTACTTTTATGCTGAGGAGGTGAATAAAATGATAATAAAAAATGACCTTCGAGAGGCCGCAGAGAAGCGGTTACTGGGAATTAAAGAGATAATTAAAAAATTTGATATATCATTCGACAAGTTGACAAGAACAAGTTTTCCCTCATGCTGGACGGAGAAAGGGTAGATTATGTCCTGGAAGTTCTATGAAGATCAGTTGATATTTGCAAAAAGAAGAGCAGATGGCAGGCATGAAAAGACACAAGTTTTAAAGGGAGAAATGGTATTTAGCTTCTTACAAAGGCATTTCCTCCTGCTATGGATGGTGAAGACATTATTCACAGGTAATCTTACTCACAGTCAGGTTGTTGCATTTACACTGGAATATCATCATTATAAGAATTCTTCGACGACTCAGGATAAGCTCTGGAAAGAATGCAAGAGATTTTCTATGGACACAGAAAAGGGAACTCCAGCCACTCAGCCACAAGTAGCCTTTCAGCCACAAATAGTCATTGAGACAGCCACTATTTCAGGAGCATCAGCTCACTTAGATTAGGAATTATCACATTTTATCATGTTTTAAATGAAGTCATGTAAATGTAATAGAACTTTTCCGAGGCATGTACCTCCACTACAGTGAGTAGTTAAGCAGTTAGAGTTAGTTAGAATCGATTTCGTTACTGGAAACCATTTTGGTCATATTGTATTTAAAGACAATTTGAAGAAGAAAGAAGGTTTTGAGTTTTGGACCTTGAAGCCTAATTTTGTACTGAAAAATATTGAATCAATGAAAATTTTTGCAAGTTTCCATCATTCTATCTGTGTTGAATAGTTTTCCAGTTTTCATTTCGTTTCCATATCTATGAATAAAGTAGAGTGATTTGAGCTGCAGGTCTCTTGATATATGTGTATCTAAGAGTTAAACATCCTTAATGGGCGCTCCTCTATTTTAACTTTATTGTTGCTCACTTCTTCAGGGTTTTATAATGGTAGATTTTGTTTTAAGAAGCATATCAATTTAAAGTCCTTTTCTTTCTTCGTCTTCCATTCATTCACTTCAGCATAAAGAGAAAATGGCATTGCAGAACTTGTAGGGATTTGATATTTGGAGAGTATATTATTAATATTTGAAGGTTTAATAAACAGAGACAGATATATACTTGTTTGTGACATAATCTTTAATGTCTTGAGCATGGATTCCTTTACACAGCTAGGAATTGTTTCTCAAGGAACAACAGTGGTCATGGCAATAATCAGGAACTAATAATGTGTGACAAATTTAGTTTATAATCTCATAGTATGAAAAAGGCTCCGGAAAAAAAAGGCTAGTTATGTAATGTTACCTTAGAGATAGAATTAATGCTCCCAACATTTAATTTTTTATTTCAATTACTCAGAAATCCCAAGTCATAATAGTCTTAACATAACGATAAAAAAATCATGCCTCAATATGAGGACAAATAAGTCTCCCAATTTTTTTTTCCTCCATTTCTATTGGCTAGAAGTTTTGATTAATGTGAAAATAACACGAAAAAAAAAACACTACCTACATGAAATTAAATTTATGGTGCTTTGACATGAGACCAAATAAGAGGATGATATATGATATTGGTAAAACTTAGGTTAAACTATGGAAAAATGGACTATGTGTGCCAAAACTTAGGATAAAAGATGGAAAATACATGCCAAAGTATTGAAAAAATGACAAACCATTTATTAATAGTTTGTAGCCTAAAGGTGGGTACTAATAACAATGGATTCTTAGGTATTCACTTACATAGCGGTGAATTTACAAAGATACAAAATCCTTTGATTGGGCCAAAACTTAGTTTATATTTTTTTTCAAGTAACTAACGTCATCAAATAATTTTATGATCCTTTGAAATGTTTGTCTATTGATTTCCCTATTTCACTATAAACGACTAAAAAAAATGATTTGAACTATGAAATTTAATTTCCTCTATATGTTTAGGCATTATGGGGATTAAAGGAATGTATGATTGTTTCATTATTTCAATGTACACTTCTCTAGTACATTGATATAATGCAAGATAGGAAAGCGTGTTGAAAATGGCAACAAGAAACAGTGAAGGAGGCCTCCTGAAACATCTTTCCTGATCCTAGTTGGAAAGTGATCACCTAAACTAGGTGGGGACCACACATGTGATTTTTGTCGAAAAAATCTATTTTTAGACTATGTCTATTTTTAGACATATGGAGCATGGTCTAGGAGTTGCAGGATGCTATTCTTGGATGATTGGTCAAGTTGGTAAAAAATAGATGGACATCTATTTTTAGACATACAGGTCGAAGTCTATTTTTAGACTGCCTTCCTAAAAATAGGGAAGTCAAATATTATTAGCTCTTAATAATATTTGAACTATAAACATTATCTTATTCTCTTGAAGCACTTCAGTTTGATGCCTGGATGTTGCACATGCAGCTGACAGAAGGAAATACGATTTTCCTAGGGTTTAAGTGAAGCTATTGCATGATGACTTCAGTTAGAACTCATGTGAGAGAGTTTGGTGGAGTTGATTGAGGAAGTTACTGGAGTTGTATTCAGTCTAACTAATCTAAACATAGTTGAGCTTTTTGTATCCAAGTTAACTAATAGATATAATTAGTGAGAGTGGTGTGAATTAATTATTAATTAATTCACTAATTATAAACTCATAAATCAACTAAAGAATACATCAGTTAACTTCAGTGCATGGAGAGTTTCAGTGGAGACCAGTGCAGAAATAGGTGAAAGAGCAGGTTAACTATCGGTTGTGACTATACTATTGCTATTTGCAACACACAGATAGGTGGAGTAATCAATGAGGATTGTGCAGTTCAATCCAAGTGGTTTATCTATATAAAGAGGCCATCCCATAGCATTGAAATAGGTAATTCAGGTTGGCTATCAAGTGGCAAAAGGTTGGAGCATGAGTTTTTCTAGATCTATCTTGATAGTGTGTAGCATGGAAGGTAGTGCATGAGAGCTTGCAAAGAGCTTTGTACTATGATTGTTACATGATCTCCATGACATGTATAATATACAGATAGTTGGGGGTTTTCAGCTTTAAGCTTTCCCATGAAATACTGTGTTCATATGTGTGAATTTTTATGGCTTTAATGTGTGCATGCAATTGATTTTATTTCCGCATGCGATGATCAATGGTAGAAGAGATTTTGTATTATGCATGAAGCTAAAATAGTGTGTGATCAGGAGAATCTCGGTGGATAACTCATCCATTATTCAAATTTCTACAAAGCGTTGAAAATAACTCCTTAAGGGATTCCAACAATCATATGGATGTGTGAATACTGTATTGGCACCATTATATGTATGTTCATATAGGTGTATGATAGTGCTTACGGGCCCACTTGGATGACTTCCCTTGGTAAGAAACCCAACTAAGGGTCATGCAGTGCAAGAAAGGTTGAAAATACAATTCTTAAAATAAATATACCCAATGAATTCATCCTTTCTCCATAGTTTCTGGAGATTCAATAATTTTTTTGGGCTAACAATTTCTCTCATACAAATGTTGTTGGATTTCCATTAGTTTTTTTGACCCCTAAATGAACATAATAAAATATGGTTTTATCCTGAATGTAGATCATCTCTACAAATTTCCATATGATGGGTATGAAGGCCTTGATGAGTACATGATGTAATAACATCTTGAATATTTTTTTTGGAGTTGCATAGAGAATGCAAAGAAAATTGAATTTATGGGATGGTATTCAACCTTAGAGGTGTAGAATTGAAGTCAATGCACATGTGTAAATGGTTGGGCTAAGATATGTGTGTGAAGGAAGATAAATTGTTGAGCATATTTACCAAGCTCAAAGGTTAAATATAATAATTTTAATACATGAACACATGCCAATGAAGTTGAACTAAGAATGAGTGAAGGTAAGAAATTGAAATTAACTGGTTGAGGTCATTTGAAGGTCAATATTTTAACATTAGATGGATGCGTTGATATATTCTGAAGGAATTTAGGTTGATCCTATGATATATATGTTTGAATTTGATTGGTATTAGAATGGAATTAATACAAAGATAATTGGTCATCAAGAAGATAAATTTGAAAGAAGGTTGTACATCAACTAGAAGGCATAATAGAATACAAGGAACATTTCCATTAAGATGAAGGAACAAGGCATATTGGTGTATGTATTAAGAATATTCGCAATTTATAGATTTGGTGTTAGTTGTTGTAGAGTATGAAGGAAGAAAATTTTGTTGTATGGATTTTATAGATTGTATAAGTTAAAGAAGAGGTTTGATATTATAGATTGTGTGCAAAGAGTAGTGCACCAAGGGTGATTGGTCCATAGAAGGAAGTACACCCTATATCTAGATAAGGTTAAATTCCTTGTAGATCTCATTAGGTTGCTAAGAAAATAATTTTGTATGTGGTTTGAACGATAATGAGGGCAAGTAAACCTCGTAGAACATTTAAGTATGTATTTTGATTATATATTGTATTTTTTCCTATTTCTATTTACTGCAATACCTTTTGAGGTTAATACTAGTGTGTCAAGCCCTAAATTTCGACCATTTCACTAATGCAACACCATTTTTGGTAACACAAAACTAGTTTATTTGGAGGAATATTGCATGAATGTTTTGTGGTATTGTGACGGTCGAGGAAATTTAGCAGAAGAGAAAACCTTTGTGGCCTGCATAGGTGGAATTCATTAGACCCATGAGAGCTTGTAGGGTAAGAATCATAGAAATGGAAAGAAGAGGACGAGTATCCAATATAAACTAAGATATTTAATATATTAAAAGTAGAATCAAGGAATTATAAACAAGACAAGAGAGTGGATAACCATAGGCTAGTAGTTCATAGATTTACTATGAAGAAGAACGAGAAAATGAACTAGAAGGAGATGTTATAATTAAATTTTTTACATTATTATAAATTAAATAGGAGAGTAGGTTGAAAGTCTTAAATAGAAATATGGATATAGAATAATTGATTGATTAGATAAGTGTGTTTGAAATGTGTTTCAATTATGTTAATATCGAAGAGTTGAACAAGGAAAAAATTTTCATCTTGAAATTGAAGGGGCATGTTGCTATCTAGTGGGATTTTATATAGTGCAAGGAAACACACCTAAATAAATAAATATAAGGAATATGAGTAAGATGGTGTCTATGTTGAGTGACCATTTCTTGCAAGTTGAACAACAGTTGATTTTTAGGGAGATATAAAGTTTGAGACATATAGAAAAGAGTTTACAAGGGTATGTGGGAATTCTACTGAATTTCCATATATGTAGGCCATGATGAATATGAGAATGATAGATTTTCAAGATATATAAATGCACATAAGTCAATAATTCAAGATGAAACAAGCTTGCATAAGGTACTAATTACGACAAAATCATATATGTTAGCATAATGGAAGGAGAAAAGATCACACACAAAGATAGTAGAAGGAATGCTAGTAGTGGAAAAATGGGTCCTTCCAACATTACAAGACATGCTAAAGCATAAATCCTTTTTTTTTAGTTTCATGGTAGTTGACCTTGCAATCTCATATTAAGACCTTCAAATGACAAGTTCTCAACTCTTGTCACTGCCATCTTAGAAAGATAATATATCACACACCAAATTAAGTAGGTTATTAAAAATTATAACCCAATGTCCCATACTTAAATTCAAATAACCATGATTGATAGTGCATTAACCTATTCCTAACATAAATAGCATCCATAAAATTGGTTAATTGATTAACTTTGTTATATATTTTTCTTTGATATTTTCATCTTAAATTTAAACATACGCTCTATTGTAGATATAGATCATTTTGATATTTTTGTTAATAAAAGTGACGTTGAACCAATTTTAAAAATAATTCTAACATAATCACTCTTTAGTTTACAAGCCATGCAATTTAAAAAAAATTCCATTACATAAATTATTGTTCATATATATATGGATAGTGAAAGTAAAATTACTAAAATATTCTTAGTTATGTAATCAAATAACATTAAAGTTCTCACGATATGAGAATGCGAATTTTTCATTGATATTCATCCTTTCATGTTATTAAATCATCCAAGGACTATAAATTTATATTGTACCAACAAACTCATACATATCTTACTTAAATTCTTTCCAACGTTCCAACATAGGCCCATCTTCAAAAATTTAAATATTAACTTTGTTAGTCATCAATAATTTTTGTTGATCTCAAAAGATGACTAAATAATGGTCCTAGATTTCTAAATAACAAAATTTGTGAAATATTGTGAGTTTTAGAAATCTCTGCCTTCATCACCCTAAGTCAAACTATTTCACTAAAATTCTCCCTCTTTGCCCTTTAAGTTCCACCTCATTGCTCCAAGAAGACTTCATTTTCTGGGCCTATTAACCTCATTTTCACTACCTTACCCCCACTCTCATTCCCTCCCTTATTCCCTATGAAAAACCCATTTTTCTCTTTCCTAAAAACCCTCATGAAACACCCCCTATTCATCATTTCATTTTACATATATTAAACAATGTAAAAGTCCAACTTTTACATTGTTTAAAACCCAATTTTTAGCCTATCGGGCATTTCAAAATTTACATAAAACTATGTTTTATGTTTAAAAGTCTGCCCTTATATAAAATATAGGCCTAAAGCCCCTTTTTCCTAAAACCCCAGCCCCTTTACGTTCTTATGACCATGACCTCCACTATGCCGAGCCCCTTCCCAACACAAATAAACCTCTGCCATATTTATTTTCATAAACCCCCCATAACCTTATAACGAGCCCTTAAAACCTTTAAAATTTTAAAAGAGGGCCCCATATCCCATTACAACCGGCGCCCTTCCCTTAATCTTACAAATTAATGCATTTCATCGATATTTAAAGTCCCTGATCCCCATCCTCCATTTAGCTCGTCATCCAACTGCAACTCGTCATCTACCTCCACTTACGTCGTCCCGATCAACTATCCATCGCCTCCCCGATGCGCGCCAAACGTTGATCTCCCATCTCGAGATCCAACGGCAGACATCTTATATCGCAAATAAAATTGTGTTGTGGTTAGCATTTCTCGACCCACGCGAAATCAGTGGTTTTTCCCCGCCATGTGAATCATCCTAGGACGTATCACACACCCTCCGCCAAAAACTACTTACCATCTATCCTCCGTGTGATAAAACAATTTCTGGTTTTCGAAAACCACCTCCATTCGCACCATTTTTTAAACTTTTCCCGTTCCCGTTCAAACTCCTCCTGGTTCCACCTCTGGAACCCTTCCTCCTGCACCCTCTTCTCCTCTGCAAACACCCTCTGACAGTTTGAAACCCCGAAAAAAATAGTAAAACCCTCCCTGCATGATTTTAACTAATTATTTATTTTTTGAGTAGGTTTTAATGGCGAACATAAATAAAAATATTCCGCAGGGTCAAATTTGATCACGGATAGGGCTTGGATGAAAATCCAGGAGCTCATAAAAGATCAATAAAGGCCAAAAGGTTTGTGCCAATATTTGCATCAATGAAACATGATCATCAATGGATCAAATGAATCCTCTAGCCATGAAGAAAGTTTCCCCTACACACGGAAGACAGAAGCAGTCAAAGAAACAGTGAAGAGAAGAAGTCGGAAGGATTAAAGGGCTAATCCTATTAAAAAGCCAAAACAAAAGGTTTAGCCAATCAAAACAAAATATTGAAGAAAGAAAGGAAGATAGATAAAAGCCAAAGATGAAAGGATAAAGGCAAAGGATCAAAATAATAAATCAAAAATATTAAAGGAACAGAACAGAGATCACAAAAAATTTAAAGAAAATCTAATAAAAACAGACAATCAAATCATAAAGACAGAGTTCAAGGCCTAATAACAGAGATTAAAGATAAAACAAGGGGTAGATTAACCCAAAGAAAATTCGAATGACTCAGCCTATGGCAGTTACTCTTCTCAAAAGATATTTTTTCCACCTAGTGCTTTGTTTCCTTCAAAAAAGCATTAGGCAGTTATTGAGCTTAGTCAGAGATATTTATATCTTCCAAATAGTTATTGTAAAATTTATGAATAGGCCTTAAAGTCAAACAATTCACATATATTTCCGTAGGAGTTAAGATAGAAGTTATTAATCAGAGAAATATCTGCATATATTCTTGCCTTGAGCCTTGCATGGTCTTCAAGGTTAGGAATTCATTAACTCTGTAATAAATGACACTAAAACCCTAGCTTAGCTTCACCTCCTCATTTGCAGATAAATACTGCGTCTGAACTCATTATCTTGTAGGCATTTGATGACTCTTTGAAGTAATACATAGTCTCTTAGAAGTTGAAAGGAAAATTATGTCTTGGAACTTGTGGATGCCCTAATTTGTTTGTTGATGGAGGAGGCTAGATTGCAGGATCCCTGAGCCTTGTTGTTGGTGAAGTGCTTCTAATCTGTTATTTTTATTTCCTATTTTCATTATGTTACCATATTTCTATGTTGCAGTAGAGCAAAAGTTTTAGACTAAGAACTATTTCTAATAACACCTTAGTTATGCTTGTTCTTTACCGCCTTAATGTTTTCTTATGCTACGACATTTTATAGAATTATTAATTTCTCTCTAGACCCCCCTAAGCCTTTTTATTTCATGAATAGTGTAATATAGTTGGTATCAAGAATGATTTATGGCTAGCCCTGCTTACTTTATATCACTAAAACACGGTTTCTGAAGTCTCTCTCTAAAGTGCCATTAGTGAAAGTATGCCAAAGAGGTTTTGTTTCAATCATACACTTTGTACTTGCTTAATTAACTATTTTATATATTTTCATAACTATAATCAAGGACGTTTAGGTGTTCCCTCTTCTCTGATTACAGTTATATGTGTTTCTTAAGTGTTTTTTGTCCTTGAAGGTGAAATCACTAGAAGTTAAATGAGTTTCTAGCCTTCTATATTTCATTAGAAATGTTTGTCTTGAATAATTATGTGCTTTAGTTGAATCAAATAACTTATGGTTTTCCCTGTCTATTGATTGCCTCTTCATGCTTATGATATTTAAGTCCCTTTGCTAAAAAGTAAATATGATAAAGGATTCTTAATTTCCCTTTGTCCTACTTTCTATTCTCACAATTGATGTCCATCTTATTACCCCTAAAAACCTTGATGTCCATGCTCTCTGATCCATTGATGAACTTTTCATGACTTTCATAGACTCCATTGCCCAATGACCTAGAGATTTCCTCATTCTACCTATACTTCTTGACCATCATACCCAACCAAAACAATCAAACAAGCCCTGTACTTAATAACTAACCTAAAAATAAACCATCTAAAGTAAAAAATCTCATATCCTTTGCAAAAAAATAGAGAGAGACCTCCCTGAGTCCAGGAAGGCTAGGTCCTAGGACTCCAAATACTGGTCTGATGTTACCCTCTCCATTTGGTCTACCAATCTGCTAAATCACAGGATTACAACATAATGGTGATCACGGTGGGACCTTTGAGTATATAGTTGCCTGAATACATATTAAAACTCATTAAAACCCTCAGTTAAGATTAAGAAAATCAATTGATAGCCAAGAGTAGACTATGTTTGTTTCACCATCTTAGCTAAATGATGATCCGAGTATAGGACACTCATACAAACCTTAGGGCTACATAAAGGACTCAGGAAACCCCCAAAAAAAAATTCCTAGATTGGTTTTTTGTTAATTATTAGTGGTGGAACATACATATTTATCTTTTAAACAACCAAAAATATCCACCTGGCAACTCCACTAGCCTCCAGTAGACCTATTACTTCATTATTCCTCATTATACTTCCTTAGGATTGTGTCAAACTAGCCCTAAGAAGTTCATAAGCCTATATTATAAGTTTACTAAACACTGAGAGAGGTTAACCTTCTAAAAATTAGTCCTAAACTTTCAGCCTCTTTAAATTTTGAGCTTGAAATCTGGCTTCACAAGGGATCAATACTAGATATCATCCAGACCCTAATCCTCCTACTATAGTTGATGATCCAGAAAATATTTTGTGGCAAACTTCTAGAGCTGGAAATTTAACTACTATTAGGACCATCCAAAGAGAAAGATTTGTCCCTGAACACCTTACAGTCTTGAAAGATCCTTAGTTTGATTTCCATCATTCAAAAAACCTATTTAGAACCAAGTCACATAGTGAGGTTGCCCAAACCAACCTTGAGCCCATAGATTTGCAGCAGAGTTCTAGTAGAGAAGCCTCTCCTTCCACTCCTCCCGATTTTCAGCTTCTCCATCACTTTAACTCCTTCCATAACAAATCTTCTCATAATCAGTTTGCTGGTCCAAGTACTTCCACCACACCCATCCACACATCCATTGTTAAAAAAACTCCCTTCCATCCCACATTCCCTCTTACAAACTCAACTCTTGTAAATCTTTCATTCACTCCCATCATGGCAGCATGGTATGCTCCCTTAGTGTTACCACAACCTTTAGTTCCTTTACCAAATGATTATCAATCTAGAATTCCCCACTTCACTGGAACTGAATCTACTACTGCCCAACGACATGTAGATAAAATGAATGATGCCTTTGACTACATGGAAATAGAAGAAGAGACCATTAAGATGAGACTATTTGCCCAAAGTTTAGAAGGAGAAGCCAAAAAATGGTTTAAAATCTTGAATCCTAACAACATTAATGGTCTCCCTTCTCTATACCAAACATTCATAAAAAAAATTGGAAATTAAAAAGAACCCTCTCCAAATCCTTTCAGAATATAGCAACCTTAAAAGAAATGCTGGGGAAAGTGTCCAAGATTACTGCACTAGATTTAATAGTGTTTACAATGCACTTCCCCCAAACATGAAACCTCCACTAGGCTTAGCCTTAGAAAAATTTTCACGGGGTTTTGACCTGGACATGGCCTATCAACTAAGAGAAACAGACCCTTTGACTTTAGAATATATGCAGAGGGGAGCTGTAAGTGTGGAAGAAAATCTGATTGAGAAAAGAGCTAGGTTGAAATCAGAAAAACGAGTTACATACAAATATGAAACAATGGCCTGAACCTCATCATCTGATGCCAAAATTGATAACTTAGTGAGGGTAATGGAAAGAATGCTGGAAAGGATAAACTTAACTAATAGAGTACCTCCTAGGGAGAACCAAGTAAATCCCAAAAACAAAAATAGAAATCCAAATTTCAGAAGAGATCCTGTTCAAAATAGAAAATGAGATAATGACCAACAAATTAGGCCTCCTTTCCAAGACAACTATGTGGATGAAGAAGAAAGGGAGACCGAAATATTGGAGGAAAATCATGTAAATATGATAGGATCTAACAGTGAGGGTGATTTTTTCCTTATTGAAGAAGAACAAGGATTATTTTCCACAGAACAAACTGAAAACAACCATGAGGATTCTGAAGAATATCAATTGGGATTTGAAACTGCTATAATGGAGGTCCATAGACAATATGATCTTCGGAGAAAAAAGAACCAAGAGGCCTCCTAGAATAATGACATAGAAATTGGTGTTAGGAAAACCTCAGAAAATACTCCTAAAGAGATAGCAAACAGTACCAACACTTTGGCTAAGAAAGCTGATCTGAATAAAGACAAAATCAACCAACAAAGTGTTGAACCATGTTTCCCTAGTACATCTGCTAGTGGTCATGAGAAATCTGTCCAAAATAATAGTCCTAATAAAACTCTCCAAATCAGAATTGCTAAAAAGACTATGTGTGACAAAATATATGTAAATATGTCAAAAAAACTAGCACCTTTTAGCCTTGAGGGAGAAATTTCCAAGATTAAAATTAGCATACCCTTATCTGAACTAGTAACTCAGGATGTATATAAAAATCAAGTTTTGAAAGCTTTGAATATAGGAAATGATACTGATACTTTAAACTTGACAGATGATAAACCGGAATTTTTGTTTGGTCCTGAAGTAGAAGGAAAATACCAAGAAGGGGTTTTCCCTCCATTCTATGTTAGTTTGAATATACATGATAAAATCTTACACAATGCCATGCTATACTCTGGTGCCTCTCACAACCTCATGCCAAAGGTGGTGCTGGAGAGATTAGTTCTAGAAATTACTAAACCTTACAAAGATCTTTATTCTTTTGATTCAAGAAAAGTCAAGTGTTTGGGCCTAATTACGGATTTATGTGTCAAACTGGCACAAATTCCTGCTAAGGGTCTAGTCATGGACATAGTAGTTGTTGACATTCCCCCAAAATATGGCATGCTTTTATCTAGATCATGGGGAGAAAAACTTCAAGGGAACCTTCAAATGGACATTGCTTATGACACCATCCCAGTCTTTAACCAAACAAGAAGATTATACCGGGAATCTCATATGAAATATATGGTGAGAAGCCTAGATAGGCCAAACAACGTTCCTATTTATTCCATTCATTCAGATTGTAATATTCCCAAATTTTCACATCATATTTGGAATATTATAGTCCTTGATTTTCTTAATGAATTAAGTAAATTAAAGGGTGGAGGGACCCATAATCCTCAGTACGAATAAATATCCACTTTTGTGTGTGAATGTGGATTAATTAAGCCTATATCTGCATAATAAGATGGTTGAGCAACTACTAATGTTAATGAAATTGGAGAACCTGTCTCATTAATGAGATAGATCATGGAGGTTGACACAGTCAAATAAGATCTTGAAGAGATCAAATAGAAGGAAAATTTACTCAACTAAGATCTTGAAGATGTCAAACAAAAGATCATGGGACATTCATGACAAAGTGATGGAGGATGCTGTGCAAACAAAGCACACTTGATGGAGAGGGTGTACATTGCACCTAGACATGTTGGTTGATTTGGTCATATAGCGCAGTCAAACTTAGAGGATCTTGTTCACATGCACTACGCAGTCTAGATGAGGGCCAAGGCTTGGGAAGGCTAAAAAAATATATGATTAAGATGAAGACAAGGATGGTGGTATGTTGATTATTCTTGATGTAAAGATATTTTCAGATCTGGAATTGTCATGTGACATTCAATTGCTTTCTCGGGCTGTTTAGCATAGATTGCAAGTGTTGTTTAGCATAGGGTGTTCCTGGCTGGGAATCCCACCTCTTTCTTATAGCAGCTCTAGAAAGAGAATTGCACTTCATTCTACATCAGGAATTGGTGCCACATCTCTTTCTTACTTTCTGCAGAACATCCATATTCAGAAATTGCATATTTCTGAAGATCTGTTTGGAAGGTGGAAGTTGTCTTCAGTACTTCAACTGGAGAACTAGTGAGGGTTTATTCCTATCACCTTGGGCTTATAGATAATCTTCCCAGAGCTTCATTCTAGATATGGCATCAGGCCAAAATTTATTGACCTCCTAGCAGCAGTATTTCCTTAAGGAATTACGCTGTCCATTTTGTAGATCCAAAAGGAGGAAGGAAGTTACTAGCATTTCAGCTAGTAATCCTATGAGGGATCATCCCCTCACATTTCCGTCAGTCTTACCATCAGCCTAGAGTTTATTGCAACATTTCTCAACAGGCAGAAGGCCTCTCTTTCCCTCACAGCGCAGTTTCTATTGGCAGTTGTGTTGCAGCATCTACAATCATTATTGGAGGATTGAGAAGCTAGATCTAGAGCTTGTAGATCTGAATGAGGGATCAACCCTTCAAGCTTAGATATAATCTTGCAACATATTTCAGCCATCTGTTGGATAGATCTAGGTTCAAATCTGTATTTCCCAATAGATCAAGGATCAAATTCTAGAGAGGTGATTTTCCAAAGTTGTAGATCTAGAAAATCCTTTCTGGGTTATCTTGGGAATACATCACATTGGCCAGATCTTGAATCTTGGCATCATCTGAGTTCCAAATTTGAGTAGATCTACATTTTCCTTTCTAGCCTACAACTATATGTTCATATTCAGTTGAAGGGACAATGCAATATTTCCTTCAGTGCCTCTCCAGTTACATTGTACCTATTGTAGCATCTTTTCTAGGTGATTCTGGACCAACTTTTTGGCTAGATCTACTCGTATTTTGTACATTTTGTAATTGATTCTTCTCCAATATAATAATATGGCTCTGCTTCTCTATAAATTCTGATGTTGTCCTAAGATTAATTGCTTAATTATTTGTAGTTCTTGTATTGTGTTTCAGTATTACTGCATTTTCCCACTTTTGGATATTACAGTGGTATCAGAGCATGATCTTTGGCTCAGCTTGTGAACACTTAATACCCTAAAGGTTTTTGGGTTGGAAACCTTCATAGATCAGGGGCATACCATTCAAGAAGGACTCACTTAACGTATATTTTATATTAAAAACTAGATATAGAAAGTTGCGGAACTTACCCGAAAGTCCAACGTTTGATGTAGATCCTGCGGGGTGCAAACCCCCAGCAACCCTTTGTGCTTCGTAACCTGAAAATAAAGAAATAACGAACACAAAAATATATTTGTACAACATATATAGTTCCTAGATGTCAGTTTAACTCATGCATAATATCATAAGAACAATATTAAACATTCAATTAATGATTATTACACATATATAAAGAGATATAAACACGTGAATATCGGGAACAAGAGGGTTCTTCTTATTATAAATGGCACGTACAGTAATAGAAATGTGGGGAGATCACCTGAATCCTTCCATGGCCTTCAAGCATATCTTCCTCTAGATCCATCCAGCCCTCACCTCACAAGAATTCTTCCAAGATGTGTGCACACTAGATGTCATATAAGATGATTAGCATATAAAGGAAACAAGGGTTTCCTGAATATACCTGGGAAGTGCAGGAAGAATGAGAATATTAGACTTGAAATAGGGCTCCAATAGAGTATAATATCTATAATTTTCTCTCTCCCTTAGGCCATACACATGAGGGTCTTTTGTACTCCTCCAAATTAGTTTTAGCAGTTGGAAACAGTTAGGCCACGTGCTGGGTTGGTTGAATTAAGGGAATAACCATCAACCCTACCTCGAAAATAGGGAATATTATATATTTTTTAATGATTAAAAAGGTATACGTGGATAAGTATGAATGTACTCACGTATATACACGGAAAAGTCTGGGCAAAGTCGCATATGGGTTTTAAGATACTGTTTTTTGTGAAGATGTTCAAGTCTGACATAGCTCCTATATCAAAACTAAAACCATCCCAAATGAAGGAAAGAAATAGCTCTGTGTGCTTTGTTCAAGGGCGAAAAACTGACACTGTAACTACCATCAAAATATGAATTAATATCTCGTTCACGCTCTTTTTGATATATTTTATTTTTTTGTCTTTTTCATATAATAAGCCTGAAAAAGAATAAAATAATGCTATAGTAAAATGGATAGAATGAGTATTAGGAAACAAATGCACTAGTTCCTTAGATAGGAACAATCCTATGCTCAATGCAAGGTGGCGGAAATTGGTAAGTGATACTAAAAGGAGTGTTTCATCCATGGGTAAAAGGGTGTCAGGTTGCAATAGCTAAGTGCTTGCATGGTTAACTTGTACAGAGATTCATGGTCAAAACATGGCTTAAACATCGAGTCCAAATGAAGCCGGCTGAAGGCCAACATAAATAAGAAGTCAATATGAAATGCAATGATACAACTCAACAACACCATGGAGCCTATAGGATAATAGCCAAAAAAAATCATAATAAAGAAGAAGAATAATGAAGCTTCAACGCATAAGTCATGGGGGGACTAAAGAGGACTCTCGAGCCTACATAAAGTGCAGCATGGGCGGAAAGTGCTAGCGAGGAACTAACTAGGAAGCCCATGTAAAGGAAGGCTCTACCATCAAGTCATGATTTATAAATCGGTGAGTGGAATGGGTTAAGTACTCATGACATGATGGGATCGACCCTATAGCAAGTGATCAGAATGGAGGCTAGCATGCAAAATGCAACGGAACATGGATTCCCTAACCTATATGCCAATTAAGATCATATACCTACCATGATAGGTCAGTGGTCATGGATTCAAAAAATCGAGAAAAATCTCAATTTCAGTAAAATGTACCTGAAAAACATACCTTCCCCAACACTTCGAAGCAACACGATTATACATCTTAAGATATATTTAACAAATAAGAATAGTGAAATTTTGCAAAAAAAATTCAATTTCTCGGCATAAATACTCATTTTACCTCATATTTGGTTCATTGTTACTTTGCTGAAGTGGAGAAAGGAGCTCTGGAAAAAAAACCCCTTTCCTCAAAACAGGAGCAATCAACCATCAAATTTCGCCAGATCAACCAGGTAAGCTCTAAATCAATCATTGCCATTAATTTCATTCATATATAGGATAAAAAAATTTATTTTTCACCGTAGGAAATGTTAGCCCCCTATAAATTCCTTGACAAGCAAGCAAGGGGCTAATTTGTTTTATGAGCCTTCAAGGAATGCATTTCTCTTGAAAACACATCATCCTTGAAGCCTCTTCATGATATCTACCCTTTGATTATTTCCCTCTGCTGTTCTTGAGTCAATAAGCCTCACTGATGATGATAAATTGTGCTCCTAAAGGCCTTCATTTGCCCCTTGTACCCCTGTAGAATTCTTCATTTTATCCCTTTTCCCCTTTTTCAAAGCCTCGTTTTCACCCCAAAATCCCTCCCTTAGTCCTTCTAAATCATCCCAAAAGCCCCCTCTAAATCCTACACACACTCCTGGTATGGTTTAAATTCCCCTTCTTTCCCATATCGTTACCCTTTATTGGCCTTAAAATGCACTAAAAATGGGCCAAAAACCATATTTTCCATATAAGTGGGCTTAGCAACTTTCGGTCCTAGCCCGCTCGACCTTTTCTCCACGTGACGTGGGCACTAGAACCGAGCGCTAGCCTGGTGAGCGCTGATCGCAGATGGATATCGGGTGCATTATTATCCGTCGATCTGATTAGATCGGACGGTCTTCGTTGATCAGCACCGTGCCATGGCCCACCCCTTTCACCACCCCGATCGCATATACACCGTCCGTTTAATCTGCAAATCAACAGTCAGTAACTCATCCACCCCAGTGGTCCCCGCACCAAACATTGTGCAGAAAACCGCCGATTTCTATCGCACTACCTTTGGAGGAAGGGCAGTAAGTTTTTTTTGGCAGCGATTCCATTCATCACACGACACGTGGCTCCACACACTATTCAGAAACCGCCCCCCATCGTGCATTAAATTTCATCCACAGATTCAGCGCGATATTGTTGTACACCGTACGATCTGTGGCCATCCATCCGACGATGTTCGCACCCCCAAGGATGCTCGGGCGATAACCGAGGAAAACGCTACCCCTGACCCACCATCTGTCACCCTCCGACACAGTATCAGTCGTCGATCTCCTCCTGGGATTGGACGATCAAGAATAAACGCATGTCCTGCTGTTGACCGGCTTCCGCCACATCACCATCCCACATGTTTTTGTCGCATTTTCTCCTGTCCCTTTATATATTCTATTCTAAGGTAAAATTCTAAGGTTCTGCATCTAAATTTCCATTCTCGCCACCTTCGACTACATCTCCCGCTGATCCACTACATCCCTCCACAGTATCCTCTGCATTCGTTTTCCTCGTCCATGCCACACTGCCATTTTCACAGTCATCCATGCCACCCTCCCCGTGCATTTTTTCTTAACGTGTTTTCATGTTTTTCAGGGTTACAGGGAAGAGAAAAAATGCCATGGTTCATATGCACTATGGTAGTGACACCGTGCATAGAAGAGGCTGCATTCAGAGCCTGATATTACAGGAAAATGCCCAGGAGGTGCCTGCTGCACAGATTTCATCAAAGGACAGAGTTAAAACTCTGCAAAATCTCTCCGGCACCATTAAAGCTCAGATTGCATAGACAGAGACAGTACTAGAGCGGCAGAGAGTACCGGTAAAAAGCAGAGAGTTTAAGGCACGTAATTGAAGATTTTTGAGGCTTTTTTCAGTGATTTAGAAGGCAAAGGTACTAGTTCGAAGACATCGTGTACCGCTCAGAAGGTCCAATGCACATAAAATGATATATATCAATGTCACCATCATCATAATGTTCCTACCAGTGAAAGGACGAAGTACCCATGCTGCTTTCATTCTTACCGTGTTCTTGAAGAGATCTCAGCCCTGACGATAGTCCTATGCTGCCAGAATGCATTTGTTGCACAGTATGGCAGACCTGAATCCTTAATCTGAATTTTGATTAATTCACCAGAAGTCTACAGAGCGCTACAACAAGGACATCAAGGAAATATCTGGAGTAAATTGCAGTCCGACGAAGACCACTCTTTCATCCAAAGAGTACTAGAGATAAATGCCCAGGGTTTAAAATAGAATGTGGCCTCGGCCCTCTTACTCCTCTGAACTTTAATACTACATTTAGTATTTCACCTACCTCCCCTGCTCCTCTTTCAGCTATAAATTTCATGAAGAAACTCATTGTAAAGGTTGTTGATCGGATATTTGATATTTGCAAGTTGTTTCCTTTGAGACACAGTGTCTGTGTAAAGTTGTAAGATAGTCTGAGGAAGATGTTTTCAGGCTGTATATCAAGCTGTCAGCAATTTTGTACATGATTGGTGTTACTCTTTAACATGACAAGCACATTTCTTTGGATCCTGGTCTAAAGCTGCGGTGATGTTTTTCTATCTCTGTGTTTTATTTAATTTCATTCCATTTCTTCTGGCACGCATCAGAAATTTGGCATAGGATTTACCCTTGTTAGGTACCCTATGTTGCTGCTCTCCCTTCCTTTAATGTTTTCTACTAAATGTGTTATCTGAGGATTGATTTCAGTTATTTAACCAGTGTAGTGGTCTGATATATTTCTAGTTGATGTATGAATGAATGAAATCTGTCTTTAGATGTTCTTGTTAGGATTTAATTGTGTGAATTGGGAACACTGGGAGTTTAGAACCGAGCATCTATCTCACTAGGATCCTTTTCAGCACAATTAAACCTCTCCAAGTTCCCTTAATCTAGAGGCTGAAGCATTGAGATTTCAAAGTCTCTCTCTGATCTCAGGTCTTTAACTTTGTGCTCTAAATCTTTAATGTTCCTTGTCTGAAGAGTTATCCTTTGGATTTTAGACCACAGGTGTCCAATGGCATGTCCTATCCCTGGATCTGATTTTTGAGGGTCACCTCAAAGGTTTCCTTTCTTTCACCTTCTCTCATATCATTTAAATCCACACAATCATCTTTAAGATCCAATGCTTTAGATGACTAGCCCAACTGAAAGCTTGCATATTGAATAGCAAGTAAACCCTTTCCTGACTCCATTTGCCCAATGGTATTGAACATTCTCTGAAGTTATATTTCCTTTGCCGAAAATCCTCTTTGCTCATCCTTGTCTTATATTGAACCCTTCTTTCCTGATTCCCAACAACCAAACTAAAAATCAAACAAACAAACCTCGAGCCTTATAACTAGCCTAAATCTTAACTTTGAGCTTCAAAGATATAAAACCTTTGCTGACATAGAGAGAGCCCTCTTTGGACCCAGGAGGGCTAGATCCTGAGGTCTGAAAGTGGTTCTGATGTTGTCTCATCTTTTGGTCTTGCCAACTTGGCCAAAACATGGGAACCCCAACATAATGGCGACTCCGCCGGGGCAAATTTTGAGTATTTTCCACCTTACTACACCATAAGAGCCTCAGAAACCTGCAATCTCTGGATAGGTTGGTAGTGAAACACTTCCATTTGAAATTCACTTTCTACACCATTTGTTGTGTTTCTCCCACACTCTTACACAGAGTCTGGAAAGGGTCAGGTAGCCTCCATATCTCACACTCTTTCATAGGTGATATATCTGGTAAAAGCCCTCCCAGTCAATATCTGGTTAGAGTTTGCTATGTTCTGAAGATATCGTTGAAGGGGGACATCTCATAAGCACTGTGGTGGATAGTGTACCCCCAGAAGCATCCTAAACCCTCCACCTGGCGACTCCATAGTTCCTTAAATATCAAAGACTCCACTAGTGATCAGTAGGCCTGATGATTATCTTGGTTCACATAAGACTCCACGGGGAGACCATCCTTCGTAACAACATCAACCATAATAGAAGTAACAAGTAGGGTTAAGTTGCTTGGTTAGAAAGCAACATTATAGCTTCAAGAACCATTCACACAAGAGCTTACCCCAACCCAAATCCCCCTGAAATAGTTGACAACCCTGAGAGCATCCTCAAGAGATCTCCTGCACCTATACGACCAACTATTTCTAGCCACATCCATAGAGCTAGCTCTGCACCGGAAGAATTTACAGCTCTATTAGACCCACCTTTTGACCCAGAACTACCAAACAGACTACCAAGAACTAGGTCATTCAGTGTGCCAGACCGTCTAGACCTTGAGTTTCCCATTTCACCATCTCTTAGTGGTCAACACATTAGGGACAGAGAAACCCCTCCATCTACACCTCCTGATATTCACTTTATTCAAAACCTGGGGCTCTACCACCCTAGATCAGTTCAACAAGCTTTTGCTGGTCCTATTATCCCTGTCATCCATATACCAGTTGCTCAAGCCAACCCCTTACCTCCTCAGAACATCATCCTGGCAACCTGGTATGCACCTCTGGTTTTACCTCAGCCTCTAGTACCCTTACCCAATGATTATCAATCAAAAATCCCACACTTCACTGCAAAAGAGTCTACCGTAGCTCAGCATCATGTAGATAGGATGGAATGTTCTTTTGACTACATGGAAATAGATGATGATACGATCAAAATGAGAATCTTTGCCCAGAGCTTAGGAGGTGATGTGAAGAAATGGTTCAAGATCCTACCTCCTAATAGTATCCAAGACCTTTCTGCTTTATATCAGAATTTCATAAACAAATGGGAAGTTAAGGCCAACCCTCTCCAGATCCTAGCAGAATACAAGAATCTTAAGAGAAATGTAGGAGAGAGTGTCCATGACTACTCTACAAGGTTTAACAGTTTTTACAACGCTCCTCCTCCACACATGAAACCTCCCCAAGGTATGGCTTTAGTAAAATACCCTGAAGGCTTTGATGTTGACATGTCCTACTAGCTTAGGGAGAGAGATTACAACACTTTAGAAGACATGCAAAAAGGAGCAGTGAGTGTAGAGGCCAACCTGATTGAGAAGAAAGCAAGATTGAGAGCTGAGAAAAGAGTAACATATAGGGATGACACTGTAGCTTCCACATCTGATCCAAATTATGACCGTCTATCTAAAAACGTGGAAAAAATACAGAAAATGATGGAAAAAATGGTTGTCACAGTTAGTAACCAAAACAGAAATCAAAATCATAACCAAAACCAAAACTTTAAAACGAACAAAACCACTCCCAACAGACAAAGAGAATCAAATCAACAAGTTATTCCCCCATTTCAAGAGAAATTTCTTGATGAAGATGAGGGAATCATAGAAGAGTCCAAGGGAAATGAAATAAACATGTTTGAAGTGGAGAACTCAATCCATAACTATTCCACAGAAGAAGATCAACCCTCACCCTCATGTTGGGATGAGAAAGGATTAGAATCTGAGGATGACAGACTTGGATTTGAAAATTCTATCATGCAGGTCAGAGAACAGTATGAACTTAGAAGCAAAAAGAGCCTAAAAACTTCCAAACCAAAGGCTTCTGAGATCACCATCAAGAAAGGACCTGAGAAACCTTCTAAAGTGACTATTGAAAGTAACAAATCAGCAGCTGAAAGTTCTGGGAAGAACAAAGAAAAGGATAACCAAAACAGTGAGAAACAAAGCCAACCAACTAGCACCACTAGCACTGGAGTTAGTGCTCCTGATAAAATTGTCACCAACACTGTGCATAGCGAGAATCAGCCCACCGATTCTGCCACCAAGGCGGTGGCTAAAAAAACAGAGTTGAACATTCCAAAGAGTCAGCCCACTTTCAATTTAGAGAGTGAAATTGAAAAAATTAAAATCCCTGTCCCACTCTCTGAGCTGGCCACCCAGGATGTATATAAAGGCCAAATTTTGAAAGCTTTGAACCTGGGTGACAATAGTGACACTGTCAACCTGAGTGATGATCAACCAGCCCTTCTGTTTGGTCCAAATATTGAAGGGAAGTTTCAGGAAGGGGTAGTGCCCCCTTTTTATATCAGTCTCAATATCCATGACAAAATCCTTCACAATGCAATGCATGAATCTAGGGCATCACACAACCTAATGCCTAAGGTAGTTATGGAAAAATTAGGCCTAGAGATAACCCGACCCTACAAAGATTTGTATTCATTCGACTCTAGCAGAGTAAAGTGTCTTGGCCTGATCAAAGATTTATGTGTGAACTTAACCCAGATTCCGGCCAAATGTATGGTCATGGACGTTGTAGTGGAAGACGTGCCACCTAAGTATGGCATGTTACTATCTAGGTCATGGGGAGCCAAGCTGCAAGGTACAATGCAGATGAATGGGGCATATGCCACAATCCATGTCTTTAGCCAGTTGAGGAGACTATATAGAGAGGCACAAATGAAATTCCTAGTCAGCAGCCCTGAAAAGCCTGAAAATTCTCCTTTGTATTATGTGCACACAGATCCGGACTCCTTTATATTTTGCAACGATGAATCCTTGGGAGAGCCAAAATCAGAAAACAGAGGTATGAACAAAGGGGTTGAGACCATAAACTTCAACATAATGGCTACTCTAGACTCGAAGGAGAACGATGTAGAAAAATTTGGACAGTGCACTGAGACAGAAACTTAGAGTGACCAAGAAACAAAATACAGTCAACTGATTAAACACCCTCCACAAGCCCGTGCACCACACCAAGAACGAAACGATGTTAAGCCCGAGAGCGAACCTTTATGGGAAATTAATTTCGATGGGTCATGCACCAAGAGAACCGCAGGAGCAGGAGTGTGGGTACATAACACCGAGAGTGACTTACGTAGAGAGTTATGCCTGTAACCTGAAATTAAAATTTACAAACAATATCGCAGAGTATGAAGCTCTCATCCTAGGCTTGAATCTGTTGAGAAAAATAGGGGCCCGTAGGATAACAGTGCATGGAGACTCTGAGTTGATTATAAAACAAGTGAATGGTGAATACACAACGAAACATCCTAGGCTGAGAGCGTAGATGAATGACGTTATGGATCTATTGAAAACCTTTGTAGAATACGAACTGGTGTTTGTCCCTAGGAGTCAGAACGCAATCGCAATTGGATTAGCCTGCATGGCTAGTTCGTATCACAAGCCTCCCAGTGACCAACAAATCATCATTCAGACCAAATTCAGACCTGCAGTGCCAGATAACGAAAAATATTGGCAGGTTTTTGAAGGAGATAAGCAAATTGAAGATTTCCTGATAGGAAGGAACGAGTTTGAATTTTCTGATTCAGACTCTAAATCCGAAGATAGCTGCCTGATTGAGGAACCCTTAGATGAAGAAGAAACACCCCGTAACATAGAAATAAACACTTTGAATGAACAGATTGGAAATCCAAATGAAAAATGCGAAAACACAGATAGTGAAGAAGTAGAGGTGTTGCAGGCCAAAGATAAGAACATACCCAGGGGGCTGGCACCCTTAGAGGACCTTTTTGACTTTGAAGATGTAGCAAAAAATCCCACTTTAGAACATGCAGAAGCTGATGTCGAGGAATGAAACATAGGCACTGAAGGACAACCCAAGATGATTAAATTGGCTAAGTCTCTGCCTGCAAACATGAAAAATAAATACAATGACCTATTCAAGGAGTTCATTGATGTGTTTGCTTGGAGCTATGAGGACTTAAAGGCCTATGACACAAAAATCATACAACACAAAATACCTTTGAAAGAAAATCATAAACCTTTGAGACAGAAACTTCGCAGAATAAACCCAAAACAATTGCCGATAGTGGAAAAGGAAATAAATAAGATGTATGAGGCACGCATAATAGTTCCTGTGAGGTTTTCTGATTGGGTCTCAAACCTTGTAGCTGTGAGAAAGAAAATAGGTGAGATCAGACTGTGCATAGATTTCAGGAATCTTAATAGAGCCTCACTCAAAGACAATTACCCTTTGCCAAAAATGGAACACATTCTTCATAAAGTAGTAGGCTCAAAAAGGATCTCCCTGTTAGATGGTTTTTCAGGTTACAACCAAGTTTTAGTACTCCTAGAAGACCAACTCAAGACAGCTTTTACCACTCCATGGGGCACTTTTATGTATGTAAAAATGCCCTTTGGACTGATGAACGCTAGTGCAACCTTCCAACGAGCAATGGACATAGCTTTTTCAGATGAAATAGGGCACTTCATTGTCATCTATCTGGATGACATAACAGTCTATTCCAAGACTGATGAAGAACATCTAGAGCATTTGAGAAGAGTGTTTGAAAAATGTAGAAGGTTCGGTCTATCATTGAATCCTAAAAAGACTGTGTTTGGGCTACAAGAAGGTAAGCTTCTTGGCCACATCATATCTGAGAAGGGGATTAGGATAGACCCAAAAAGAGTTGAGGGAATACTACAAGTCACACACCCGAGAAACATCAAGGAGTTACAGTCCTTCATTGGGAAAATCAACTTCGTCAGAAGGTTTATTCCCAACTTAGTTGAACACCTTAGGAATATGACTAACATGTTGAAGAAAGGTGTAGGAGTTAAATGAACTATTGAGGCCAAGAAATATTTTGAATCAGTTAAACTTGCACTCACCCAGGCTCCTGTCCTAATCAGCCCAAATTTCTCAAAAGATTTCCTGATTTTTTCATTTGCCTCCGAGCATACAGTAGCTGCAGTTCTGCTGCAGAAAAATCCAGAGGGAATGGAACAACCCATTTCTTTATTCAGAAAAGCACTGAAGGATGCACCCTTGAAATACAACATAATGGAAAAATAGGCCTATGCCTTGGTAAAAGCATTGAAGGATTTTAGGGTGTACATACTGCATTCCCACACCATAACCTATGTGCCAAATATAGTGGTTAAAGACATATTTTCCCAAGACCTAGATGGGAAAAGGGGAAAATGGATTGTTGTGATCTTAGAATATGACCTTGAGATAAAACCCACAAAACTGATCAAAGGTCAGGGCTTAGCTCAACTAATGGTTGAATCAAATCTGCAAGCCCTTGACATAAACATGGTAGGTGCCTTGGATGAGCAGGAGGGATTTCCTGATCCCACTGTTGAAGAGAAATTTCAAAACTCTCCATGGTATTCTAACATTCTCTATGTGCTCACAAACCTCAATGCCCCTCCTAGATTGTCAAATACCAAGGCCAGATTCTTAAAGCTAAAGGCTGGAAGCTATTGCATAATGAATGAATGCTTATACTAGAAAAATGAAAATGGCTTATTGCTTAAATGTTTTCCTGAGTCTGAAGTAGAAAGGATTAAACAAGAATTCCATGCAGGAGAGTGTGGAGGCCACCTGAACTGGAAAGCCACTGCAAAAAAAATACTCAGAGCTGGCTACTATTGGCCTACACTCTTCAATGATATCCATAAGATGATAATTTCCTGCCACAAGTGCCAGATTTTTGAAGGCAAAAGAAAGCTCCTCCCCTTACCTCTACAACCCATCATTGTTGAAGGTCCCTTTATGCAATGGGGCCTAGATTTCATAGGAGAAATTCACCCTGCTTCTTTTGCACAATACAAATGGATCTTAAAAGCCACAGACTACCTCACTAAGTGGATAGAAGCCATACCTACTAGGAATGCCACAGATTCAGTCATAATTAGGTTCCTAGAAGGTCATATCCTCTCTCGGTTTGGATGCCCAAGGAAAATAATCACTGATAATGCTGCTGCTTTTGGATCCAAGAAAATGGTGGATTTTTGTCACAGGTATCAAATAACACTCGGTCATTCAACTGCTTATTACCCGCAAGGTAATGGGTTAGCTGAATCATCAAACAAAAGCTTGGTGACCATCATCAAAAAGCTGCTGGAAGAGAACAAAAATTCATGGCATAACAAGTTAGTGCATGCCCTGTGGGCTGATAGGCTTACAACAAATAAATCCATTGGCATGTCACCATACCGGCTTGTCTATGGAATAGAAGCAGTTTTTCCTACCAGCCTTGGAGTACAAGTGATTAAACTTTTCCAAGAAATCCAGGCTGAATAAGACAACATGGTAAGAAGGATAAACCAAACGATCCATCTCCAGCAAGCAAGGGAGGAGGTCTATAACAGAGCTGTGAAGGTTCAGAAAAATATAAAGAAGTTATTTGACAAAAGAACTAAGGCTTCTGATTTCAAAATTGGAGATAAAGTTCTGAAGTGGGACTCAAGGAGAGAGGACAAAGGAAAGCACGACATGTTTGACAGTTTGTGGCAAGGTCCCTACGTCATCCAAGCCATTGTGGGTCCAAATTCCTTTTTTCTACAAGAGTTAGATGGTACAGAACTGTTTGGGGGTCCTGTCAATGGCAGGATGCTCAAACACTACTTCTGCCGATTTCCAATTTCTAGTTTCCATTTCCATTGTAAATACCATTGTTATGTTATGTTTTCAAGAAAAAAGAGAAAATGTTCCAAAAAACAGAGAGAAAGGAGAGGTTCATACATGCTCAAAACATGGACCTCAGGAATGCAAAGGATTGGCTCTAATATGATCAAAACCTGATCCAAAGAAGGAAAACAGTTGGTTCTAACATGTTCAAAATCTGAACCAGCAACTAAGGAAGAGAGTCAGCTCTAACATGCCCAAAACCAGAGCTGAATGAGGAAGAGAGAGTGACTCTAACAAGCTCAAAACTTGAGTCACAAAAGAAAGAAGGATGCTTAAAATTTTAGATTTCAAGCCTTCAAGAATTTGTTTTTATTTTTTTGCAAGTTTTTGTCCATGTGCAACTATCTTTATGCCTTGGATCTACAACAAACTAGACTGTCTAATCCTAGTTTGACTGTTTTTAAATTTCTGTTGTAGAATGTAGGGAAGAAATCTGCTGGACAGTCTAATCCCAGTAGATATTAGATTAGGTAGAGAAACATATGAGACCAACAGTTCAATCTGGTCTCATGGAGAAATAAGGGTATAAATAGAATAGGTTTATTTTCTTGTTTGTAAAAAATAAAAATGATGTAAAGGGTCTGCTAGTTCAAATGCACCCTGGAAGAGAAAATGGTAGGATTTTAGGGTGGGTAGGTGGATTGTTTGGGAGAGTTTTTCTACTAAATTGATGTCTTCTCAATTGTGGCAGCTGAAAATCAAAGAATAAAGGTGGCTCAAGAAACAGGCATCTGGCCTACACCAAAGATCATTTTCTGAATTCTTGACTCCTTCGAGAAGAAGCCATCCCCATGTGGAGCCAATGTTAGCCCCCTATAAATTCCTTGACAAGCAAGCAAGGGGCTAATTTGTTTTATGAGCCTTCAAGGAATGCATTTCTCTTGAAAACACATCATCCTTGAAGCCTCTTCATGATCTCTGCCCTTTGATTATTTCCCTCTGTTGTTCTTGAGTCAATAAGCCTCACTGATGATGATAGATTGTGCTCCTAAAGGCCTTCATTTGCCCCTTGTACCCCTGCAGAATTCTTCATTTCATCCCTTTTCCCCCTTTTCAAAGCCTCCTTTTCACCCCAAAATCCCTCCCTTAGTCCTTCTAAATCATCCCAGAAACCCCCTCTAAATCCTACACACACTCCTGGTATGGTTTAAATTCCCCTTCTTTCCCCTATCGTTACCCTTTATTGGCCTTAAAATGCACTAAAAATGGGCCAAAAACCATATTTTCCATATAAGTGGGCTTAGTACCTTTCGGCCCTAGCCCCCTCGACCTTTCCTCCACATGACCTGGGCACTAGAACCAAGCGTTAGCCCAGTGAGCGCTGATCGCAGATGGATATCGAGCGCATTATTAGTCGTCGATCTGATTAGATTGGACGGTCTTCGCTGATCAGCACTGCGCCATGGCCCACCCCTTTCACCATCCCGATCGCACATACACCGTCCATTTAATCTACAAATCAACGGTCAGTAACTCATCTTCCCTGGTGGTCCCCGCGCCAAACACTGTGCAGAAAACCGCCGGTTTCTATCGCATTGCCTTTGGAGGAAGGGCGGTAAGTTTTGTTTGGCAGCGATTCCATTCATCACACGACACATGGCTCCATGCACTATTCAGAAACCTCCCCCCATCACGCATTAAAGTTCGTCCACAGATCTGGTGCGATATTGTTGTACACGGTTCGAGCTGTGGCCAGCCATCCGACGGTGTTCGCGCCCCCAAAGATGCTTGGGCGATAACAAAGGAAAACGCTACCCCTGGCCCACCATATGTCACCCTCTGACACAGTATCAGTCGTGGATCTCCAACCGAGATCGGATGGTTAGGATTAAACGCATGTCCTGTTATTGACCAGCTTCCGCCACGTCACCATCCCACGTGTTTTTGTCGCATTTCCGCCCGTCCCTAAGGTCAAATTCTAAGGTTCTAAATTTAAATTTCCATTCTCGCCACCTTCGACTGCATCTCCCACTGATCCACTACGTCCCTCCACAGTATCCTCTGCATTCATTGTCCTCGTCCATGCCACGCTGCAATTTTCATGGTCATCCACGCCACCCTCCCCGTGCATGTTTTCTTAATGTGTTTTCGTGTTTTGCAGGGTTACAGGGAAGCGGAAAACCACCATGGTTCATATGCACTATGGTAGTGACACAGTGCACAGAAGAGGCTGCATTAAGAGCCTGATATTACAGGAAAATGCCCGGGAGGTGCCTACCGCAGAGATTTCATCAAAGGACAGATTTAAAACTTTGCAAAATCTCTCCAGCGCCATTAAAGCTCAGATTGCATAGACAGAGACAATACTGGAGCGGCAGAGAGTACCGGTAAAAAGCAGAGAGTTTAAGGCACATAATTGAATATTTTTGAGCCTTTTTTCAGTGATTTAGAAGACAAAGCTACCAGTTCGAAGACATCGTGGACCGCTCAGAAGGTCCAATGCACAAAAAATGATATATATCAATGTCACCATCAGTAGAATGTTCCTACCAGTGAAAGGATGAAGTACCCATGCTGCTTTCATTCTTACCGTGTTCCTGAAGAGATCTCAGCCCTGACGACAGTCCTATGCTGCCAGAATGCATTTGTTGCATGATATGGCAGACCTGAATCCTTAATCTGCATTTTGATTAATTCACCAAAATTCTATAGAGCGCTACAGCAAGGACATCAAAGACATATCTGGAGTAAATTGCAGTCCGACGAAGACCACTCTTTCATCCAAAGAGTACTAGAGATAAATGCCCAGGGTTTAAAATGGAATGGGGCCTCGGCCCTCTTACTCCTTTGAACTTTAATACTACATTTATTTTTTCACCTACCTCCTCTGCTCCTCTTTCAGCTATAAATTTCATGAAGAAACTCATTGTAAAGGTTGTTGATCGGATATCTGAGATTTACAAGTTGTTTCCTTTGAGACACAATCTCTGTGTAAAGTTGTAAGATAGGCTGAGGAAGATGTTTTCAGGCTGTATATCAAGTTGTGAGAAATGTTGTACATGACTGGTGTTGCTCTTTAACATGACAAGCACATTTCTTTAGATCCTGGTCTAAAGCTGCGGTGATGTTTTTCTATCTCTGTGTTTTATTTAATTTCATTCCATTTCTTCTGGCACGCATCAGATATTTGGCATAGGATTTACCCTTGTTAGGTACCCTATGTTGCTGCTCTCCCTGCCTTTAATGTTTTCTACTAAATGTGTTATCTGAGGATTGATTTCAGTTATTTAACCAGTGTAGTGGTCTGATATATTGCTAGCTGATGTATGAATGAATGAAATCTAACTTTAGATGTTCTCGTTAGGATATAATTGTATGAATTGGGAACACTAGGAGTTTAGAACCGAGCCTCTATCTCACTAGGATCCTTTTCATCTCAATTAAACCTCTCCAAGTTCCCTTAAGCTGGAGGCTGAAGCATTGAGAGTTCAAGGTCTCTCTCTGATCTTAGGTCTTTAACTTTGTGCTCTAAATATTTAATGTTCCTTGTCTGAAGAGTTAGCCTTTGGATTTTAGACCACAGGTGTCTAATGGCATGTCCTGTTCCTGGATCTAATTTTTGAGGGTCACCTCGCAGGTTTCCTTGGTTTCACCTTCTCTCTTATCATTTCAAGCCACACAATCATCTTTAAGATCCAATGCTTTAGATGACTAGCCCAACTGAAATCCTGCAGATTGAATAGCAAGTAAACCCTTTCCTGATTCCATTTTCCCAATGGTCTTGAACGTTCTCTGAAGTTATCTTTCCTTTTCTTAAAATCCTCTTTGCTCATCCTTGTCTTATATTGAACCCTTCTTTCCTGATTCCCAACAACCAAACTAAAAATCAAACAAACAAACCCCGAGCCTTATAACTAGCCTAAATCTTAACTTTGAGCTTCAAAGATATAAAACCTTTGCTGACATAGAGAGATCCCTCTCTAGACCTAGGAGGGCTAGATCTTGAGGTCTCAAAGTGGTTCTGATGTTGTCTCATCTTTTTTTCTTGCCAACTTGGCCAAAACATGGGAACCCCAATAGGAAAGATTGTTTTTGATTGACCTCTCTACGCATACATAGGTTCGTGTGAAAGAACCTGCTTATGAAACACGACTGTACTCAAAGGAAGTCACGTATGCATAATCCGTGAATGTAAAAAAATGAACCTAATGAAGAAATTAATGGATTGTTTCAGGTTTTCTATCTCTTGGAGGGAATGGAGCATAGTGCCATCCACAATGAAGTGATGGAAGATCAATTTGCTCAATATCCTTCAAAATTGCGGTTTGCTCAAATTTTTCAAAATTCCATAATATGAAAAGTAATGTCCGGTTGCTCCAAATGATGGTGGATCATTGGGAACCAGAGGAATACTGCTTCATGATTTATCAAATGGCCATACACATAGAAGTAGAAGACACTTACTTCATTACCTAACTCTCTTGACGAGGAGATCCACTAGATTTACATGGAAAGCCTGTGGGAGGGCTTATAGTGGATGATTATGTCCATGTTTATTGCGTAGAGGGGTCTCAGAACGTAGGGAATCAAATTGAAATCAAATATTTGTCAGAAAAACATACGAAAATTCTCCTCTTCACCATTGGCAGGGTAGCAGGGTCTGATTCCTTACACCAGGCTTCAAGGACACATATGAGTATTGTGGTTGAATGCTTGATTCACCTCTTTGACTGGTGTATTGCACTACTAACGAACATAAAGAAACAGTTAATATCTATCTGGAAAGTGAAAACAAAGAATTTCAGGTAAGGAACCATCTTACTAACATTCTTCTTTGAGAGGATTCCAAGACTTCGACCCAAAGTGATCTCATCCATCAACAGCTCTAGAGATCCAAGAATAGCCCGTTGTGCTGATTTGATGAAGAGATTGGGGGGAAGTGAAGTTACCTAAACAACTTGGGATGACGAGTTCTTCCAATGGTGGGAGGAACAAGTTATCGTCATGGAATATTATCCCTATGCTGGGATGGATTTTTGTGGTGATCCAGACGTAGTCCTTCCACCCGGTGCAGCATGGGGTGCAATCGATGAGATTAAAATTTTTGGTTATATGATTTTTTGATTAATTTTTTCAATATATGCAACAATGAAAATAAAATTTTTTTTTTTATTGGACTCAAATGACTTACAAAATTATGTGATGACCATGATACAGATATGGGATCAGTGCATCCTGAATGATACCCAAGGCACAAACGTCGCTGAGGTGAAGCGGATGTTGAAGACCCTGGTAGAACCCTACATGTCGTTCAGAGAAACTTGGAGAGTTTAACTCGCCAAGTGCTTATGTCTATAGTAGAGGACCTACCAGAGGCTATCTAGAGATGGATAGTCAGTGTACCGCGAGATTGGGTGCGGCTATTCCACCGTGTGGCTACTGCGATCGTGTTCTATAGGAACACAAATGTTGGGTAGGGACCATAGATTCTACCGAATTATTGTACTATATTTTTTGATACTGAACATGATGAGACATAAGCCCTGATTTTGTAGGACATATGGTTCCAAATTTTTGTATATATTTTTTGAACATTCAGATTTTGTATCTATATACAAAGATTTATATGATGCAATGAAACAAATGTATGAAAAATGTATGATGAATTTGATTATTTGATTAAAGTATTGAATGATGAATATGCTAATCAATTTCTTGGTTAGCCAATGAGTCTGCCATCCAATTGTCAGCTTGAGGAATATGAAAAAATGTTATAAATTGAAATGATCTTTGTAACAAACTTACCCTAAAAAACAATCGGAACAAAAATGGATCCCGAACTCGATAAGTATTTTTCAATTGTGATACCACCAGCTAGGAGTCCAAGAAAACTACTAATGAATCAACACCCAAATATGTTGCCTCTGAGAGTAGATAAATTACTGCACTGTATTCTGCTACATTGTTTGAAGCAAGACCAATGCATACCCCTCTTGAAACTAACAGTTGACCAGATGGATAACGAAGTACCCAAGCCACGGAAGCCAAGTTCTGGGTGTGTCTACTAGCACCATCGGCGAAACCAAAATGACTCATGACATCCAACACAACTTGCCAAGGCAGACCAAAAACATCACCATCACATCATAGACTGAAAAATCAGATATGTACAAAAACAAAAAATATATATATATACAAAAATAAAGATGCCAGTCCAAGGCCTAGGCATAATACTTTTTCAGATAGAGCCCATTTCTGGGCTCCACCAACTCATTTCCCTCAAAATCAACCAAGGCATAAGCTCCTTTTTTGAGGACCTTCTTAACGATGAAGGGGCCATACCACATAGACTTAAACTTACCTACCCCCAAGGCATCCTTCTCCTGGGCATAAACCAAGACAAGGTCTCCTTCAAAGAAAACCCTAGGTTTGATCGCTTTATCATACTGAAATTTTACCCGTTTCTAATGTGCCTCGTTCATTGTGGCGACATCTTCATGCTGCTCATCGAGATGTTCCAGATGAAGGAGACATTCTTCGAGACTAGAGGTGTCAGGAAGAAGTTTGATGGCTAACTTAAGAGAAGGAATTTCACACTCAATGGGAAATATGGATTCCAACCCATAAGTTAGTTGAAACAGAGTAAAACCAGTTGCAATTTTCACCGACATCCGGTATGCCCAAAGCGTAGGATACAGCATAATGTGCAAATTGGATCGAGCTTTATCAACTGTCCGTTGAAGAGTTGTCTTCAAGGATTTGTTCAGGGCTTCCACTTTCCCATTCGCCTGAGGATAATATGGAGATGAATGATCATGTCGGAAACCTAATTTTAGAGCCAATTCAACCATCATGTTGTTCTGAAAGTGACTACCATGATCAGTGACAATCTCTTTGGGAATACCAAAACGAGAAATGACCTGATTGAAGAGAAAAAGAGCTGTTGTCTCACCGTCATTCCCAAAAGTGGGCATAGCCTCGACCCACTTCGTGAAGTAGTTTTCTACTACAATAATGTACTTGTGACCTTTAGCTGAAGGTGGGTTACAAGTATTATAATCAATACCCCACTTTGTAAAGGGACCGATAGTGACAATAGGGAAGAGCAGAGTTGGATGAGCGCGCATATTTCGAGTATACACTTGACACGGATGACACCGTTTGACCGAGTCCATACAATCTTTGAAAATTGAAGGCCAAAAGTATCCAGCACGCAAGATTTTTTGGGCTATAGCAAGCCCAGATAAATGACCACCACAAGCTCTAATGTGGCAATCATTCAATAACACCTCAGCTTCTTCGAGATTTAAGCATCGTCTAAGGATCAAATCGACCCTGCGACGGTATAAAGTGTCACCAATGACTAAATAATTTTTAGCTAAGTGACGTAACTTACGGCACTCATAATTTGAAAAAGTCGAGGGCAACTTCGCAGTCTGAAGATATACTATGAGATCCCCATACTGTTGGATGGATAAGTCATTCTTGCGGACAAGATAGACATCCCAAGTGTCCTACGGACAACTAGCAACAAACGGACAAAAAAACTATCTTTCTCTAGATATATTGTGATTCATAATTAAATCCGATAAAGGTTTAACGATCTTACCTTTGATCCAACGTTTGTTTGTAGTAGTAGTCCTTCAGTCGCCCGAAAGAGTTATCATTGAAGATCTACAATCACAAACAAAAAAACAACAAATATCACCTGCATAGCATATATTCATAAATCATATCCATTATGGTGATCAAGGAATCCATAAAATAAACTAATCAATTGACGGCTTATTGAGAAAAACGGATTTATTTGTATTAACTTAAATGAGAAGAGCCTTACAACCGTGTCTACCTTGATGTTTTACAGGTCTTCCTGGGGTTCGGAACAGGCATTTCCTTTACTCTAATCAGTCTTGCACTCTTCCAACTGAGATACATACAGGTATGTGATCCTCCCCACATGAAATCCCAGCTAAAAGGGTCTAAGTTTCAACAACACTTCACCTCCAACAATACTAAAACTTTAACTCATCCATTGGTAACCACTTGAGGCTGCCCTATGCCTCTTTTTATAGTGAAAAAGAGGAGGTTATGGCTCCATACAAGAAGGGATAGAATCCTCCTTCAAAGGGATTAGTTCCTTACATCAAGGGGTTAGCTCCTTATTGGATGGGATGCATGAACATGAAAGGAGTGTACTTTCCACTGCAATAATGTTTCTAGAAGCTTCCAAAAATGACTTTAACTGAGCTTCTAGATTTTACTTACGCATTTTCTAATCTTTTACAGGGGTCCACACTTTTAATAAACATAAATTTTGCTTGGCTACGCATGATTTATAGCCAAAAAGTGCGGGACTACAGGCAAAACTAGGAGAAAGTGCGGTACCAGAGTTTTAAGGCTTTTATGAGCTTTTCTATTAGTTTCAAGGCTTGAATTTGGGAACTTTGATATTGTGGACTTTCAAGGGAGTACTAAAATGTCATGGTGACAAATTTAAGTGTAGCAAATTTCCCCCTAAAGTGTGAAATCTGAGAATATTCGAAGAGTGATGTGCTTTATCATTTCAAGGATTAGTCTGTGGACACCCCAGTCGGAACTCTGTAAAAACATTCAATGCAACAAACACACACACACACACACACACACACACACACACACACATATATATATATATATCATTGTTGAGGTAGGCATTCCCATACTCAGATCAAAACTAACTAAACTTGCTCTAATACATAAATGATTTTAATATTACATCAATAGTGTAGACACAACATGGAAACAACCATCTGTAATGAATATTCTACTGCATAATGAATAATAAAAATCCTCGTAGCCTGGATGGTGGAAACTAGATCCAGGGTCTTGATTTCTGCTTCCCGAACTAGTACAGTTCTATCCATGCGATTAAATGTGTTGAAGTTGAACATGGTAGAAACCATTTAATTACCAGTCAATGATGTGAACTGTTAACAAGTTTGAGAGAAACCACCAATAATTAAAATGGCTCTCAAAGTACTCACTACAATCCATGAAATGCGAATATGTGATCTGAAGTCGAATATTTCACGGAATCGTTCGATCGAAGGTCAATGATGTAACCTGTCGTCGAAGGTGAGAAACTTGCCATTAAGGCATGTAGATTCCAAGGTACTGACGGATTCTAGATCAACTTCCTAGATGATGAGCTCTCATCGATAGAAAGTGATCCGTCGTAAGCAAGCTCACGACAAAAAACCATAGATCAAGTTTTGAAGAGTTTTTTTTGCAAGGACTGACTCAGGGATGGTCAACGCGAATGGAGACAAGTGTTTGCAGATGAATGGTTTGTTTAACTGTCCTCTTGAACACATAACGACACTGCAGATGGTTTGGTGACAGTTTCCCTAAGCTAATACCCAGAAACCGGATGAAGACCTTCAATATGGTTTGATTAACTGATAGGCAAAGGATTTCCCAACCCAGGTAGAAGTGTGACAAAAAGTGTCGTGTTCAAGAGTGGTGTAATGCTTTTACAAATCAAAGTGTAACAAATGAATCTGTTTTCTCTCTTTTCCCCCACCATTTCTGGCAAGTACCTCTTTATTTTTGACAAGCTTGAGGAGGATAACATTTTCTTGTTTATAAGCTCATCCTTCGGATGAGTCCAACTTAGTTTAAAATCGAACCCTACGAAGGAGTGGTCTGTTCCTGTTTTTAATCGACAGGTCCTTTACTGTTAAATTTTAACGAGTTCAGTATAGGAGAAACTCGGTGTTTTTCATTTTTAGGGAGTCAAAAGAAAAAAGCTTAAGAAAACTCTATGGGTGTTATTTTTCATAAATTTAGTCCCTCAGGCCCGAAAAAGGATAAAATAATGCAAGAGAGAACTCTATTGACCATGATTAGTCAACGTATACCTTTTTCATAAATAGTCTGTTTCAGTCTAGAAAATGGGTAAACTTATACTGAAGGGACGACCATTCATTTACTTTAACGAGTTCGAATAGTCAAGTACTCGGCGATCTTTTCATTTTTAAAGAGTCTGAAAAGGGCTTAAAAGAGGACTCCATGGTTTCGCTTTTTCGTAAAATTTAAAGAGCTCTAAAAAGTGATAAAAGTTTACTCTTTGTCAAAAATGACCATTTTGCCTGAAAAATCTGTTATTCTGCACAAAAACTCGAAAAATTAAACATACCTGTTTCAATAATAAAAATATTTTGAAAAACTGATTTTTAAAGTGAAAAATAAAAAAATTTAAAATTCATCTATTCGAAAAAACTTATAAAAAGGATTTTTTCAAGTTCATTTTTACTGTTTGAATTTGGAGTGAAGTTTTTAGAGCTCTGGGCAAAAAATGCTTTGGAGAATATTCTAGGCAAACCGACCGTCAGAATCAAAAACTGTCTATTTCAGGTAATCCACAACCTCCTTATCTTGCATTTATCTGTTCAATTTTTTAATTTAGGGTCAGAATTTCATTTTTGGGAGGAAAATATGCCGAAAAATTCACCCTTAGGGGTCCGCACCTAATGCATTAGGAAACTATGGACCCCGACATTTTTCTACAAAGAAAAATGTCGGGGCTCTGCACTTTTAACACAGGGCCCATGCATATCTACGCACTGTCCTTGAGCTTAAAGTACGAAGGCGTCGTGACAAATTCAAAAACATACTTTCTTCCTAAATTACCCAAATTTTTTGCTTGAAAATGATTCTAATCCTTCATTTTACTTGTTGTAGGATATCTACAATGCTTATTTGGCAAGAATGGGAGCACGAAGAGGTAGATGAAGCAGCAATAAATCATCAACCTACTTTGCAAGCTTTAAGAGCATGTGGGCTTTACAAAATTTGGGCTATCAGTGGCATGAGAGCTCAAGTGGATCTTCTTACTTGGCTGGTAAGTAAATGGGATGTTCAGGACCAGTGTTTTGTGATCGGAGGTCACCAGCTCGAGATTGAGCTGGAAGACATCTATTTTTTGAATGGTTTGTCCAGGAGAGGCAAACCATTATCTCTATTTGGGGCTAGGCCAAGTGGCCAGTCTGTCGCCAACCTACAATTAGAGTTCTGTAACGATGAGGCCAATCCCCGGGACAAACGGATTGACATAAAAACTATCATCCGTCCAAAGCTGAAAGTGATCACTTTTACCATTGTCATGTTGTGCGGAAGTGCAACTTTTCATGTAGCCACTGGTTCTCAGATGCGCATAGCAATAGATTTCTTTTGAGGAACCATATTCAACTGGTGCGAGGAAGTGTTGGAAAATGTGAAAGGCCAACTTACCAGAGCAAAGAATGGGAAGCTAAACAACTTTGGATATGGGTCCATTGTAGTCATTTTTTCTCTAGAGAGGATCCCCATGTTAGCCCCGCAGCATATTCCTATCGATGGTGGTCGGCCTCGAGAGCCTAGGATGGTTCGTTGGGTTGTTTTGATGGTCCGCCATAGTGAGGGTGGGGAGATTGTGCGATTTCCCTCTACATATTTTCATTAGCTGGAACGCAAAAATTTTGTTATAGAGGATTCTCCTTATGCTGGCATGGACTTTCGTGGCAACCGGGAGATACCCCTTCCTCCAGGAGCTCAGTGAGATGAGTCAAGTAAAAAATCTCTTTTGACATTTTCTAATTTCTAATTTTTATTTTGTTTTTTTAATCGTCCAAAACTGATGACAAAAATTTTCAAATGCAGATGTGGGTCCACTTCGACCAGCCATTCTCCGCCCCTTTTACCGGAGGCAAATGGATGCAGTAGCACCACCACCACCCCCACAGGATCAGACTGCAGAGATCCTGACTGACTTAGAGCACCATTTGGAGCGGCTCACTATAGATATTCCTGAGACTACTATAGATGATATCCCGCTCCGTCTACAGAAATATGTCATAGGTGTTCCTGGTCCATTCAGGACGTTTTTGACTAGGGTGGCACGAGTAGTGGTGTATTATCATGATCATCACCACAGATAGTGGATGATTTACTTGTAGACTCATTTTCGTATCACTTTTTTCCGATCATAAGGCGTTTTGAGCCTATGATCGAAGACGATGTACTATCTTTTGAACACTACATTTATACTATGATATACTATTATTTCAGTTTACCTGTTCAATCATGTTATGAAATGTTGATTTATTACTTTGTTATTGAAAATTTATATTTATAACATTAGAAGCAATTACATTTGCTAATGTATTTAAATTTCTTGAAATGTGTTGATATTCAATATAATCAAACTCTCATTCCAAGAGACGAACCCTTAAAAATAATCTTAGTAATACTGGATTTCTAATGGCATATACTTGATTTAACTATAATACAATGAGTTTAGAATCTAACTTAACAATCAAACTCCGAATTACAAATGAAATGGATTCCGATAATAATTCAATAACTGCACTATATTCGGCAATATTGTTCGTCGTTTGACCGAGACTTACCCCATGCATCGATACTAACTCGTCAGTGGGTGAGTAAATAACCCAAGCTACGGAAGAGATGTTTCATGTACTACGACAAGCACCATCAAAAAAACCAATATACGTTTGAAAGGACGTCGACATCTACGATATCAAAAGTATCCAGATAAGAGGGAATAATAGTAAGAGCACACTTACGCTAGGCACACGTTTATAATCTATAGCACACCAACTAAAAAGTAACTAATATACAGAGAAGATCTCCACACGAAGTCAAGCGTAATATCCCTTCAAATAAAGTCCATTTCTGGGTTTACCCAAAGAGACCCCGTCAAAATCAATCAATTCATAGGCCCCTTTTTCAAGTTGCCGCTTGACAATATAAGGATCATGCCACATGGGTTAAAATTTCCCAACCCCTAGTTTATCGTTGGCTTGATCATAAATCAAACCTAGGTCTCCTTCTGAAAAATTACAACTTCTATCATACTGAGCTTTCATTCTTTTCGCATGAGCCTCGGTAGCTAATGCAGCGGTGCGCCGATTCTCATCTAGTGGAGCCAAGTATAAACGTTTTCTCCTCTTCATAAGTTCTGGTAATAACTCTATGGCTAGTTGGAGTGACAATATCTGCATTCAATGGGTAATACACTTCTAAACCACATAGACCAGTGAAAGGTAAAGCTGTTAATGTTTTCCATGAGGTTCGATAGGCCCAAAGTCTTGAAAAGAGCATGGTATGCCAATTCGACTTATGAATTCCAATGATTTGTTTGATCATGGTGACTAAAACTTTATTTATTGCTTCAACTAAACCATTAGCCTATGGATAATATGGTGTAGAACTCTCATGGCGTAGGCCAAGTTGGTCTGTTAACTCGGTCATCATGATATTGTTAGTCATCGGTATTTTCACTTGGTAGTATTGGTAGATCATAGTCTGTTTTCTAGTGATCTCCATAATTCAATTTGTCCTCCCAAAAAACCCTCATAAAACTTTTTTAGCCCTCCTACTTTTAAGTTTACCATGTCAGGAGTTAAACCTTATATTACATACTATCATATCTAGCTTTAGCCCTACTAGTCTTCCCATCAGCTCTAAAAAGACAATCCAAGTCTATCTAAAAACTTCCCCTAAGTTAGGAAGTGGCGCTTTAAGGCATTTTTACCCTTGGCAACCATCAAAAGGCCAAAAACCTTCATCTGATACAGACCAGTCATAACAGACCTTCCACTCTGCTAATGAAATTGATCACAGCCCTAAGTCACGCCACTTAGACACCCCTAAGTCTCAGCAATGCATAGACCACAGTCTCAAGCTGATTTTAGGTGTTTTACAATGTTTTATGGATTTTACAAAAACATGAAACATGTCATCATCTTAGGAGAAAATTCTTGAATACACATTTAGAAGAATAGCTGCTTCCCAATGTGAACATAAGCCTGAGATATATCTACAGGACAAAGAGTTTCTCATCAAGACCTTGCAGCTTCCATTCAGCATGAAATCACAGTAGAAGAAAGACAAAACTGTCAAACAGACTTGTAATTTGTCATGGACAAGAACCTCCTTCATCTATAAGCAGAGGGTTAAGGCGCCTCCTTCATCTACAAGCAGAGGGCGATGGCTAATATTGATTTGAAGAAATTACAAAACTGACTATAAGCACAGGTTTGTTTTTACTAGACAGTGAAACAGTGACTCAAGGTTTCTGAGGGAAAGTGATGATCAAAACAGGGCTAAGATCTGAAATGTGCAAGACAAAACAAAGCAGATTTTTTGGTCTTATGTCCTAAGAAAGAAGATAAATTGAAATTTCCAGCATCATCATCATGGCGCTACAAAAAGAGACTCCATTGATCAAAGCTATCATAACAAAATATCTCTGCAGGGGTGTTAATATGAATGGCTCAAAACAGTCTTGAGCAGGAAAATACTTCAATAAAAAGGACCTATGTGTGCTCTTATGTTTCTGTTGAGCTGTGGAATACAGTTTATGGTTTCCAGATAAACATAGAGAAAGACAGGCAAGTAGTACACAGTCCCAGACATGAGACATCTTGATATAATTCAAAGCGCCAGTGCAAGTTTAGGTGTTGCTATCTACACTCCACCACAAAGACAAATGTGTCCTTCAGATGCAGTAGGGTTGGTGTTTTCAGAGTTTCATTAGGAAGAAGATGGCTAATAAAAGCCTTGGTATCTATGAAATATTCCATCAGTCATTCCACATCTCATATACTTGCCTCCTCAACACAAAGACATAAACAGGTTATGATCTGAGTTTTAAAACCCTGGAAAACCATGGAAAGCTAATCAAGCATGTCATTATTTTCCACATGAAAGAAACTCCATTTATAAACAAGTGCCTTTTCAAATAGGTTTATCATAAGTTGACAGATAAAATCTGAGCCTGGTTCTCCAAGAGATACTGCAGCTAGTATACAGATTCATAAAGTATAAAAGGACTTTGGCATACTCTCAGATTTTGAAGAGTTTTTCAAAACAAGTATAAACATGTCATTATAAAAAGTCAGAGGTATCATATCAGCACACTGTGAGCAGATGAAAGACTATAAAAAGAAGGCGCCTTCTTAGACAAGGGATGATCAAACATAGGTGAGTACAACTACATTTTACACCTGTAGTCAAATTTCAGTTCACAATGGGCATCATTTAATTCCAAAAAACATTAAGAGCAAAGTGTTGGTTTATACTGCAAAAAGGGAAAAGGACCTCTGTCAAAATGTCAAAAGACATCCCTTGCAGCATAAAATATCTTCTATGGATGGCCTCTTTCATAGCACAGCACCAGAAATATTAAAAAGATTACAGTTTACCTTCTTCCTCCGCAAAAGGCATTGTAAACAGGTATACAAGCGCATGAAAGGCAAGAAAGAATGTGGCATATTTTTTCAAGGTTTTATAAATCATTGAAGGCAAAAACTACATATCACTGTTACAAAGGAGGAAAATCTCACCAAGGGTTTCACCTTTCTTTTCAAAAAGAAAAGGGGTTAGAGGTCACTTCCCACGCATTTCTCACATCTCAAAATATCAATAGAGCTCTTCGAGTTGTCCTCAAGATCGGAGTCAAGAATTTTGGGTAAGTTTTAAAGAGTTTTCGGGCCTCAGAAACTACGCGGCGCACCTGTAGGTGCGCGCGGTGCGCTCAGGCGGAACAATTACATTGAAATACACAGGCGCGCGACGCGCCTGTACGTTTGGGTCTTGTCGTCCGACAGTCGACCCGACAGCCCATATTGCGCGGCGCTCTCCACAATAAACGCGTTGCGCAGGGTGTGAGCCTCCAAAACGCCTCCAAAATAGTCCTGAAATTGCTCAAAGGGTTAACCAAAGAATTGCCATCGATTTTCCTATATTTTCTATGAGCTCCTTAGTATTGGAAAAGTTCTAAAGACTGAGTAATGCTGCGTTTTTTTCCCAAGACTAAATGATGGTAAGAATTTGAAGTTTCTAGGTGTAAATCAAGACGTGTTGGTATGAAAAAGGTCTTAGGGTTGTGTTACAATTTGCTGAAAGAGGGGTGGCCTTTTCTTGCCCCAAGAAAACTTAAAGCTGCCCTCGAAACTGAGATGAAAAACATAACTTCTGTTAGCCTTATGCAGTGAAGTAAGCAGTGTTTGGAGGGGTTGACCATTTTGTTTAAAAGATCAAAGATTTGCTGTGTCTTATAAAGGTAAGACAGTGAGAATGTGATTTCTTATTGCGGTGAGAAGCCCATGAAACTGCCTTCTAAGGAATATTGAAAGATGGAGGCACTATTTCAAAGGCAGAGACTTAGTACTTAAAAATGAAACAGTAGTCTTATTTTCAGCCATGGAGGTCATACATATGTCACTTTTTTATTGGTCAAATGTTTCTTCTATGTGTTAAAGGGGAAAAAAACAGTGCTTTAGCTTTCCATTCCATAAAGCATAGTTAGTGAGTAAAAGCTACCATTGCAATTTGGAGATATTTTCAAAATGGATACGAGAAAATAGAGAAGTATAAGGAGGGTAGTGTTTTGGTTTAAGAAGGAGTTTGTTATTGTTGAAAGCTACAAACTTTTGTTGCCACATCATAAAAACACAATAAGCTCTATTACCTTACCCTTTTACACAGTGACCTTCACTATGTATATAATTTTTGGTTGACTGTGTTTATGCTCTTAAATATACTTGTTGAATGACATACAAAGGGAGGACAAGCTTTGTTTTGAAAGGAGTAGAGACCTAATATCATAAAAAGTCATCCCACACATCATTTTGAGATGAAATTCACCTTGATCAAACAATGATTGAGAGGTGAAACAGAGTTTGGTTTAAAGAATACATTCCAAAGAATTGGAAGCATTTTGGTGTTTCAGGAGCACATCTCGTCAAGATGTCCCTCTAAGAGCCGAGGACAGGGAGCAACATGGCCAGTGGTGAAGATGAACGCGGTAGGAACCGAGAGGAGGAGAGTCTTTGAACAAACAACAAACAGTTTGAGCAACGACATAAGGATGATGATTAAGAATAGCGAGTTTCAAGAAGAAAAGAAAGAAATACACCTTTAAACTTGGATTTTGGGCCCAAGATTCAGAACAGACCATGTTGCCAAGGACCCTTGAGGGTCATACACCGATTTTGGGCATTCGACATGTTTTGTTTTTTGGCATTTTTGAGTTTTTGGTCAAAACTAATAAATTCCCCATTTCATTTGGAGGATTTGTCAAGGGAGGAGAATGGTACCATCGGATGCCATAAATTCATGAGCAGGTCCTCAGTGAGTTTCAGAGCATTTGGAGATC